>CAWUFW010032196.1:0-14298 GCA_963921515.1 Calotriton arnoldi | reverse complement strand
CCTAGTCCAGAGCCCTAAAAATGACGTGCCTCGCCGCCATGAGCCCTAAACCCTATTGCCCTGCCCTAAACCCTAATCCTACAGCCCTGAAAATGACCCGTCTCCCCAGCCCTGAGCCCTAAACCCTAGTCCCTAGCCCTAAACCCTAGTCCTTCTCCCAGAAAACTACACGCCTCCCCAGCCCTGAGCTCCTAAACCCTACTCCGCAGCCCTAAACCCTAGTCCCTACCCTGAAAACTATACACCTCCCCAGCCCTGAGCCCTAAACCCAAGTCCCCAGCCCTAAACCCTAGTCCACAGCCCTAAAAATGACGTGCCTCCCCAGCCATGAGCCCTAAACCCATTGCCCTGCCCTAAACCCTAATCCTGAGCCCTGAAAATGACCCGTCTCCCCAGCCCTGAGCCATAAACCCTAGTCCCTAGCCCTAAACCCTAGTCCTTATCCCAGAAAACTACACGCCTCCCCAGCCCTGAGCCCTAAACCCTACTCCCCAACCCTAAACCCTAGTCCCTACCCTGAAAACTACACGCCTCCCCAGCCCTGAGCCCTAAACCCTAGTGTCAAACCCTAAACTCTAGTCCCTATCCCTGAAAACTACACGGCTACCAGGCCCTGAGCCCTAAACCCTAGTCCCCATCCCTAAACCCTAGTCCAGAGCCCTAAAAATGACCTGCCTCCCCAGCCATGAGCCCTAAACCCTAGTCCCCGGCCTTAAACCCTAATCCTGAGCCCTGAAAATGACCCGTCTCCCCAGCCCTGAGACCTAAACCCTAGTCCCTAGCCCTAAACCCTAGTCCCTATCCTTGAAAACTACATGCCTTCCCAGCCCTGAGCCCTAAACCCTAGTCCCCTGCCCCAAACCCTAGTCCCTACCCTGAAAACTACACTCCTCCCCTGCCCTGAGCCCAAAACTCTAGTCCCCAGCCCTAAACCCTAGTCCAGAGCCCTAAAAATAACGTGCCTCGCCGCCATGAGCCCTAAACCCTATTGCCCTGCCCTAAACCCTAATCCACAGCCCTGAAAATGACCCGTCTCCCCAGCCCTGAGCCCTAAACCCTAGTCCCTAGCCCTAAACCCTAGTCCTTCTCCCAGAAAACTACATGCCTCCCCAGCCCTGAGCCCTGAGCCCTAAACCCTACTCTCCAGCCCTAAACCCTAGTCCCTACCCTGAAAACTACACGCCTCCCCAACCCTGAGCCCTAAACCCTAGTCCCAAGCCCTAAACTCTAGTCCCTATCCTGAAAACTACACGCCTACCCAGCCCTGAGCCCTAAACCCTAGTCCCCAGCCCTAAACCCTAGTCCAGAGCCCTAAAAATGACATGCCTCCCCACCATGAGCCCTAAACCCATTGCCCTGCCCTAAACCCTAATCCTGAGCCCTGAAAATGACCCGTCTCCCCAGCCCTGAGCCATAAACCCTAGTCCCTAGCCCTAAACCCTAGTCCTTATCCCAGAAAACTACACGCCTCCCCAGCCCTGAGCCCTAAACCCTACTCCCCAACCCTAAACCCTAGTCCCTACCCTGAAAACTACACGCCTCCCCAGCCCTGAGCCCTAAACCCTAGTGAAAACTACACGCCTATCCAGGCCCTGAGCCCTAAACCCTAGTCCCCAGCCCTAAACCCTAGTCCAGAGCCCTAAAAATGACGTGCCTCCCCTCCATGAGCCCTAAACTCTATTGCCCTGCCCTAAACCCTAATCCTGAGCCCTGGAAATTACCCGTCTCCCCAGCCCTGAGCCCTAAACCCTAGTCCCTAGCCCTAAACCCTAGTCCTTCTCCCAGAAAACTACACGCCTCCCCAGCCCTGAGCCCTAAACCCTACTCCGCAGCCCTAAACCCTAGTCCCTACCCTGAAAACTATACACCTCCCCAGCCCTGAGCCCTAAACCCTAGTCCCCAGCCCTAAACCCTAGTCCACAGCCCTAAAAATGACGTGCCTCCCCAGCCATGAGCCCTAAACCCTATTGCCCTACCCTAAACTCTAATCCTGAGCCCTGAAAATGACCCGTCTCCCCAGCCCTGAGCCCTAAACCCTAGTCAGCCCTAAACCCTAGTTCTTATCCCAGAAAACTACACGCCTCCCCAGCCCTGAGCCCTAAACCCTACTCCCCAACCCTAAACCCTAGTCCCTACCCTGAAAACTACACGCCTCCCCAGCCCTGAGCCCTTATCCCTAGTGTCAAGCCCTAAACTCTAGTCCCTATCCCTGAAAACTACACGGCTACCAGGCCCTGAGCCCTAAACCCTAGTCCCCATCCCTAAACCCTAGTCCAGAGCCCTAAAAATGACCTGCCTCCCCAGCCATGAGCCCTAAACCCTAGTCCCCGGCCTTAAACCCTAATCCTGAGCCCTGAAAATGACCCGTCTCCCCAGCCCTGAGACCTAAACCCTAGTCCCTAGCCCTAAACCCTAGTCCCTATCCTTGAAAACTACATGCCTTCCCAGCCCTGAGCCCTAAACCCTAGTCCCCTGCCCCAAACCCTAGTCCCTACCCTGAAAACTACACTCCTCCCCTGCCCTGAGCCCAAAACTCTAGTCCCCAGCCCTAAACCCTAGTCCAGAGCCCTAAAAATAACGTGCCTCGCCGCCATGAGCCCTAAACCCTATTGCCCTGCCCTAAACCCTAATCCACAGCCCTGAAAATGACCCGTCTCCCCAGCCCTGAGCCCTAAACCCTAGTCCCTAGCCCTAAACCCTAGTCCTTCTCCCAGAAAACTACATGCCTCCCCAGCCCTGAGCCCTGAGCCCTAAACCCTACTCTCCAGCCCTAAACCCTAGTCCCTACCCTGAAAACTACACGCCTCCCCAACCCTGAGCCCTAAACCCTAGTCCCAAGCCCTAAACTCTAGTCCCTATCCTGAAAACTACACGCCTACCCAGCCCTTAGCCCTAAACCCTAGTCCCCAGCCCTAAACCCTAGTCCAGAGCCCTAAAAATGACATGCCTCCCCACCATGAGCCCTAAACCCATTGCCCTGCCCTAAACCCTAATCCTGAGCCCTGAAAATGACCCGTCTCCCCAGCCCTGAGCCATAAACCCTAGTCCCTAGCCCTAAACCCTAGTCCTTATCCCAGAAAACTACACGCCTCCCCAGCCCGGAGCCCTAAACCCTACTCCCCAACCCTAAAACCTAGTCCCTACCCTGAAAACTACACGCCTCCCCAGCCCTGAGCCCTAAACCCTAGTCCCAAGCCCTAAACTCAAGTCCCTTTCCCTGAAAACTACACGCCTATCCAGCCCTGAGCCCTAAACCCTAGTCCCCAGCCCTAAACCCTAGTCCAGAGCCCTAAAAATGACGTGCCTCCCCGCCATGAGCCCTAAACCCTATTGCCCTGCCCTAAACCCTAATCCTGAGCCCTGGAAATGACCCGTCTCCCCAGCCCTGAGCCCTAAACCCTAGTCCCTAGCCCTAAACCCTAGTCCTTCTCCCAGAAAACTACACGCCTCCCCAGCCCTGAGCCCTAAACCCTACTCCGCAGCTCTAAACCCTAGTCCCTACCCTGAAAACTATACACCTCCCCAGCCCTGAGCCCTAAACCCTAGTCCCCAGCCCTAAACCCTAGTCCACAGCCCTAAAAATGACGTGCCTCCCCAGCCATGAGCCCTAAACCCTATTGCCCTACCCTAAACTCTAATCCTGAGCCCTGAAAATGACCCGTCTCCCCAGCCCTGAGCCCTAAACCCTAGTCAGCCCTAAACCCTAGTCCTTATCCCAGAAAACTACACGCCTCCCCAGCCCTGAGCCCTAAACCCTACTCCCCAACCCTAAACCCTAGTCCCTACCCTGAAAACTACACGCCTCCCCAGCCCTGAGCCCTAAACCCTAGTGTCAAACCCTAAACTCTAGTCCCTATCCCTGAAAACTACACGGCTACCAGGCCCTGAGCTCTAAACCCTAGTCCCCAGCCCTAAACCCTAGTCCAGAGCCCTAAAAATGACCTGCCTCCCCAGCCATGAGCCCTAAACCCTAGTCCCCGGCCCTAAACCCTAATCCTGATCCCTGAAAATGACCCGTCTCCCCAGCCCTGAGACCTAAACCCTAGTCCCTAGCCCTAAACCCTAGTCCCTATCCTTGAAAACTACATGCCTTCCCAGCCCTGAGCCCTAAACCCTAGTCCCCTGCCCCAAACCCTAGTCCCTACCCTGAAAACTACACTCCTCCCCTGCCCTGAGCCCAAAACTCTAGTCCCTAGCCCTAAACCCTAGTCCAGAGCCCTAAAAATAACGTGCCTCCCCGCCATGAGCCCTAAACCCTATTGCCCTGCCCTAAACCCTAATCCAGAGCCCTGAAAATGACCCGTCTCCCCAGCCCTGAGCCCTAAACCCTAGTCCCTAGCCCTAAACCCTAGTCCTTCTCCCAGAAAACTACATGCCTCCCCAGCCCTGAGCCCTGAGCCCTAAACCCTACTCTCCAGCCCTAAACCCTAGTCCCTACCCTGAAAACTACACGCCTCCCCAACCCTGAGCCCTAAACCCTAGTCCCAAGCCCTAAACTCTAGTCCCTATCCTGAAAACTACACGCCTACCCAGCCCTGAGCCCTAAACCTTAGTCCTTATCCCAGAAAACTACACGACTCCCCAGCCCGGAGCCCTAAACCCTACTCCCCAACCCTAAAACCTAGTCCCTACCCTGAAAACTACACGCCTCCCCAGCCCTGAGCCCTAAACCCTAGTCCCAAGCCCTAAACTCTAGTCCCTATCCCTGAAAACTACACGCCTACCCAGCCCTGAGCCCTAAACCCTAGTCCCCAGCCCGAAACCCGAGTCCAGAGCCCTAAAAATGACGTGCCTCCCCAGCCATGAGCCCTAAACCCTAGTCCCCGGCCCTAAATCCTAATCCTGAGCCCTGAAAATGACCCGTCTCTCCAGCCTTGAGCCCTAAACCCTAAACCCTAGTCCCAAGCCCTAAACCCTAGTCCCTATCCCTGGAAACTACACGCGTCCCCAGCCCTGAGCCCTAAACCCTAGTCTCCTGCCCTAAACCCTAGTACCTATCCCTGAAAACTAAATGCCTCCCCAGCCATGAGCCCTAAACCCTAGCCAGGATTAAGGCAGCCGGTACTGTCTTGGCCTCAAAAGGCACACCAGGAAACCTTCACAGCATTGGTTCAACCACTACCGAAGTGAGGAAAGGAGGCAACACAGACACACCAAGAGGCTCTGGAGACATAAAGCCACCTCCCATCACCTACAACAGCTTACACAATGAAGAAACAACTTCAAGAAACTTATATGGCACACCAGAGCAGAATTCTTCTGGCACCAACTGGACAATGCCAGAAACTGCCTAGACAGACTGTTTTAGATCAAACAACTGTCCAGGCACAACAACAAAATAACTGCCTGAATTGCTCCCTCAAAGATCTGCAGAGCTTTCTCTGCCTTCTGTAATGAAAAACTAAAGAAGATCAAACACTCACTAGCAACAGACATTGTACACTGCCACAATCTGAGTCCCCAACAGCAATCAAAAGCTGCAATATCAGTTCAAAACAGTGAGGGGACACATGCTCACATTTTTCCCACCTAGAACAAGAACAAGGCAATATGGAGCGATTTCAAAACCCTAAGTGAATCTGATATATATAAACCCATATTGTCAAAGAAACATACCTTACATTTTGGAGATCCCATGCCTTTGAAAATAGTGGAAGACTTAAGCCCCCTTCCCTGCCCTCTTTGTACAAGGATAGTGAACCCCTCCCCAACACAAGGCAAAACCCCAGACTGCCTAAAAACGGACAAGTGACACCTCCACTAAAAAGAATGGACACCAACACAAATTACCTATTCAATTTTCACCCGGTATCTAACATTCCCGTCCTCGCAAAGCTGCTGGGGAAATGTGTACATAACCAACTATGCCAACCCATCAAAAAAATCAGCCTGCTGGACGAGTTCCAATCAGGATTCAGACCTGGGCACATCACCGAGACAACCATCCTACATACCATGGATGACGCACTCAAAATCCATGACCAGAATGATTTGTGCCTGTTAGAAATGGGATCTCTAGTTGGCAAGGGCTTGCACCTTTGTCCAAGTAGGGACCCTTCTTCCTAGTCAGGGTAAGGGTGTTACACTCGTGAAGTAACCCCTGCTCACCCTCGTGGTAGCTTGGCACGAGCAGTCAGGCTTAATTCAGAGGCAGTGTGTAAAGCATTTGCACATAACCAACAGTAATACAGTGTAAGCACTACAAACGGACACCACACCAGTTTAGAAAAATAACCAATATTTTATATACTCAAGACAAGACCAATTACGACAAAAATCCACAATACTATACTTTAAAAATGAATGTTTGATACGGTAACTTCTTCTTTGCCGGAATAGCACAAAAGCAAAGTTCGTACGAGTCGGTAGCTCCGTCCGAGCCTACCGTGATGCTGAAAACCACAGAGTCTAACAGTTCCAGCCGACCGCGTCGATACGGGCCAGCAGAGTCATGAACAGACTCGGTTACAGTACCTTTCTCGTTGTGGCTGGTACGGAGTGTACGAGCCGGTCGGCGTTCGTCGCGGTTGCGGTGCAAGATGGAGCGATGCAAGGTGCGGTGTCCTCGATGCGGTGCAGGCAGCGGCTTGATGAGCGTCGTGCAGACGGAGTCGGTGAGTCCAAGGCGTGCGATGCAGGGTGAGACGATGCTCGATGCGGTGCTGACAGGTTGCGATGCAGGCGACCTAGCCGGAGTGCGGGAGCTGGCGTCGGACAGCGGTGCGAGTCGGAGCGGTGCGTCGCAGACGTGCGAGCGGTGCCCCAAATGCGGTGCGGTCACGACTCTTGAGCCAGTTGCAGCGACAGGGTCGGTCTGGTCCGGCTGGCACAGTGAAGCGATGCGATGCGAACTGCGGTGCCCACAGGTCACGGTGCAAGCAGCGGCTCGATGTTGGCGGCGTCGGAAGTCGCCCACGGTGAGACCAGGGTTGCGATGTGAAGCAGGGCGATGCGGCTCTGCGGTGCAAACAGGTCACCGGTCAGGGATGGATTCGGTTGACGGAGTCGGTTGCAGTTCCCTTCCTCTGTGGCAACTGAAACAGCGTTCCAGAAGCGGTACCCAGAGGCTTGTGAAGTCTTTGTAGTCCCTGAGACTTCTTAACAGGAGGCCAGCTCGGTTTCAGGCCCTTGGAGATACTCAGCACAAGTTTGTAGAAAGTTCAGTCCAGTCCTTTCACTGCCCAAGGCAGAAGCAGCAGCTGCAGGCCAACCCAACAAAGCAACAACACAGCAAAGGGGCAGTACTCCTCCTGGCAGCTCTTCCAGCTCTTCGTCTTGGCAGGTTCCTTGATTCCAGCGAGATCTAAATTCATGGGGTCAGGGCCCCAATATTTATATCCCAAATTCCTTTGTTCTCTGAAGGCAGAGAGGCCTTTGCCTAGTCCAAACCAGTTCTGGAGCACTTTGTTGACAAGTCTCCGTCCCTTCTTTCAGTGAGTAGGCCAGGGACATCAGACGCACCACATGAGGTGGAGCCAGCATTGTGGAGGGAAGGCACTGTCCTATTCAGGGCCCAGGTGCGACCCCTCCCACCCATCTACATGTAGATCTTGCTATTCAGCCCTGTGCTGACTCACCCTGTCTCCTGGCATCCCCCAGCCCCTGTCACTCACACTCCAGACAAGGAATACACAACCTCGCAGAGGCAGGCTTGGATGGTTAGACAAGAAAATCCCCACTTTCTAAAAGTGGTATTTTCAAACACAGAATGTTAAAACCAACTTCACTAAAAGCTGCATTTTATCAGTCTGAGTCCAGGCATACTAAACTCGAATTTCTACCATGTTCCCGGGGTCAGTTAGGATTATATACTGTAATAATCAAAACCGCCCGTTCTGGCCTAGGGGAACAGGTAGCCTTGCAATAGTGAAAAACGAACTAGGCTGTAATTCACTATCAGGACATGCCGCACACACCAGGGCATGTCCTACCTTTCGCATACAACGCACCCTGCCCACAGGGGTACCTTGGGCCTACCTTAGGGGTGACTAACATGTAGCAAAGGGAAGGTTTAGGGACTGGCAAGTGAGGGCACTTGCCAAGTCAACATGGCAGCCCCAGGCTGCGCACAGGCTCTGCGATGGCAGGCCCGAGTTACACTTTACGGGCTGTTTGCGTGGGTGGCACAATCCAGTGCTGCAGCCCACCAACAGCATTTGGTCTATAGGCCCTGGCACTCGCAGTGCACTTTACAAGGGACTGACACATAAACCAAATAGGCCAATCATGGAAACACCAATCCATAACACATTTTATACAGGAGCACTTGCACTTTCCCACTGGACAGCAGTGAGGAAAGTGCGCAGGATCATTACACCAGCAAAAACGGAGTCAAAACCGGGAGGTCAGAAAGCAAAAAGTCAGGGGAAACACGCCAAAAGATGCCAAGTCTAACAGTGCCCGCTTATCCTCCTCGTCCTGAACTAAGGGTTTGACACAGTCCATCACATCAGACTCCTGAAGCAACTGGAACACAGAATTGAAATGTCCGGAATGGCTCTTCACTGGTTCGCCTCTTTTCTTCACAAGCGATCACAACAAATTAAAGTAGGAGACTCACTTTCAAACACATCCCAATTCACACGACCGGTTCCGCAAGGATCAACCCTATACCCACTCTGTTCAACCGCTATATGAATCCACTAACAGAGATCCTAAACAAACAAGCCTATCTTATCACATGTGACAGACGACACTCCACTCTACCTACAAATTCCATCCCTGGAAGATATCCCATTGGCGACGCTGTTTCCCTTTTGTCAGTTGTTTTGGTTATGTTGGAATTTATCTGTGTTTCCTAGGGTCCAAGATGTGGCAGATATGGGAACATCACGCAGAGCTGAGCCTTCTCTGGACATCTCCTCTAAGGAATTTTTTAATTCTTTCATGTCATGCCACAGCTGCAGCACTCCCAAGCACATCTTACGAGGGCCAGGGAGAACATCTAAGTGCAGCGGCGTTAGACAGGGAGTTCGTTTTAGATAATGTCCCGTATGTCTGAGTCAAACAAAAATAGTAGTTCTGTGTGGTTTAGTGTCTCTTCTACACTAAAATCCCAAAGGGAGGGGTCAAGCTAGTTCATAAACTGCTTGTGCAAAAAATATACACTTAGGTGCACAAACTGAATGATTTACCATTACAAATCCACATTTCTAATTACAGCAGGTAGCTCAGGTACTATAAAGCACAAAGTTTTGGCATGGGATATAGCACCCAACACATTGGGCATCATTTATTTTTAAGTATCCACTGCAGCAATAACCAGCGATATGAGTAAACTGAGTAAAGGATCATTTAAGCACATTGTATGTCATTTTTCCCCTTTAAAAATATCTTTTATTCTGGCTTACATATTTGTCACCTATCTTGCTGTAGAAAAAAAAACATTCTCTAGTAAGTCATTTTCTTTTATCACCAGAGGAGAGGATCTGGTATTATGGCCAGAGCTGCCGACTTTGAACCTGGTACCGGCATCGGCTCAACATCCTGTGATTGTGGGCAAATTACTAAGGGCCTGATTTCGATCTCGGCGGACGGGTTACTCTGTCACAACGGTGATGGATATCCCGTCCGAAGAAATATAAATCCCACAGGATATAATTGGATTTATATTTCGGCGGACGGGATATCTGTCACCGTTGTGACGGAGTAACCCGTCCACCAAGATCTAAATCAGGACCTAAATCTCCCTGGTCCAAAAAAAGAAAAATGGATGTGTCTTTGTTGAATATGACTAGTGCTCAAGTAAAGCACCAATACCTATGGGTCCAGTTTGTGAAATAAAAATAAAACAGCAGAACAAAAATGCAGTGTAAGCCCCATCGCAGATTGTCTACTAACATATGAGGTCCCTCGGAGAACATATATCAGGGGTATTCAAGGTTGCCTAAGGTTTTTTTTGCAACCATTGTGAAGGTGTGTGTACAAAATGGCAAAACTCTGGGAAGGGTGTCGATTTTTACGCTTTGCCATATTTGTGTGAAAATCAATGTACAACAACTATGTGGCTATGTGGTGAATATTGGAAACCTTGTGGAGGGCTAATAATGGGCTCTTCACACAACTTTGCTTGTCCTCCCCTGCAAACATCTTGGGAATCCTGTCCTTGACAATTGCTACATACTATGGAGCACTTTCATTGTTTAGTTTATTCAAATGCATACATACCTTAGATTAGGTTATGTAGTTAGTATCACTTGGGTGCTATGTGAGCTTTTGGAATCCTTTGGGTATTTGTAGTAGCAGTTCCCGAAACAGTGATGAAATGTGGGCCAAGCAAGAAGAAATATGAGAGCACAATATATTAATAGAAACTGCATCATTTTCCCATGATGTGGTTTGTATCACTATGCTGCACAGCATGGGCAAAAACATATTACTTTTTACTGCTGCTGTATAGCATTGTCACAAACATTAGCAAATCCATTAGGTTACAAAGGTGAATTCTATTGGCTTTGCCAATGCTTGTTTTTTACACTCCCACCTTTCAACTTTTTTATTCCTGTGGACAGAACTTCACAAAACCTGGCATGGCAAAACTTAGTTGACAAATAAGTAGATTGCCAAGTCTCATATAAATAAATCTACACACTGAGCCAAAAAAGATAGGCAAATCAACAAATGCTTTTTCAATCAAAATACCATCTGAACCATGACTATAGAGTGGAGATCTCCACTGTGTAACATAAATGAATATACGTGTGTGTGTGTGTTGTGTTTGTGTGTGTGCCTCTCTGTGTTGCAGAATTTTTGCGAAGGGACGGAAGGAATAGGAGTTACAGTCTTTCCCAGTAGACCAATGCAGAAGAACATGGTATTTGTATAACATATAATATTGCAGAATAAAACATGATTTTTACAACACGTAGTATGTTATATAACCCTGGGCAAAGCACTACGCTACGCTCGCGTAGTTTGCGAAGTTTGCGCTACTTCGCACAACGCGAATTGCACGTAGCACAGTGCAAACACGCGTAGCGTAGCGTAGCGTAGTGCAGCGGTAATTTTTTGCTTGCTCGCGGTCCTCAACGTCAAGTTGGCGACCGCGAGCAAGCAAAATGACATCCCGGCGAGACTTTTTCCTCGTTCGCGATCAGCAACATCAAGTTGCCGATCGCGAGCGTGGAAAATAAACCTCCCGGCGACATTCTCAACGCGGGGAGGTCAGGTTTCTCATTGCGAGTGGTCGCGTATGCTCGCGACCGCTCGCGATGAGAAACTACCAGTCCGCGTTGAAAAAGCTGCCGCTTGAGTAAAAATCTACTCGAGCGGCAGTAAAAGACAGCTTGCACTGTGCAAGATGCCGTTTTCAATGATTGCACAGTGCGGACAAGCATCCGGCACTGTGCAATCATTGCGAACAGTGCACTACGCAGTTCGCGTAGTGCTACGCGTAGCTCGCGTAGTGCGAACTGCACTTTGCGTAGCTTCGCGTAGCGCTACTTCGCGAACTACGCCCAGGCTTAATGTTATATCAGATAGGGCACCTTTGGCCGTTATTGAGCTGGCGGATACACTGAGGTCTTGGCACTCTTCAGCTTGTGTGACTCGCCTGCGTGCATTTGATGTTCTTGTCTGATGTTCTGCTACTTCCAAGCTACGACCACAAGCAGAGATTCTGAGATTGTACTTCGTGAAATATATGCCGTTGCCGCTAGAAGGTTCCTGTGAAATTGCCATCAGGACGTTTATGGTAATGCTGATGAAGGATCTTTGCAACACTTGAGATTTTGTCTTTTCGTAAATTCCTCAGTACAGTAGTATTTACAAGTAAGCATCATAGGCATACAGAGCCTTTTTGATTAAGGAAATGATAAAAAAATTAGCAGAGAGACATAAATAAATATAATCCATCTCTAGCAACGTGAGGAGAAATATCAGAACTATTCATAGCCAGTATGCTGCTTGTTAGGATCAGTGACTGTTTAAGCTCTCCTGAACTACCCTTCCCAGCATGCCCCACTGCAGCACACTTCTAAGACTCAAACACGAAAACAGAAAGGGCCTGATTCACAAAGGGCCTCCGCACTCATGGCAAAGACTCTGCACTCGTGGGAGGAGTATCCGCACTCAAGGCGGAATCTCCGCAATGAGGATTCTCATTACAGAGATTTCGCCCGGAGAACGGAGACTCACCCGCGACTGCGGGCCTCCACCACGAGTGCGGAGACTCACCCATGACTGCGGGCCTCCACCACGAGTGCGGCGGCCCTTTGTGAATCAGGCCCACAGTGTCTAAAAATACATGTAAACAACAGAGGTATCCGTAGAAGTTAGATCCTAACTGTAGTTCTGTGAGTTAATGCACCTGCTCACATAGCATGAACGCATGTGACCAGATGGACACAGGGGTCTAAAACATCCCCTCAGTTTTAGTGCTGTTTTGCTTCATATAATTGTTCTTCATCCAGATGGAGTCTACTGCCAAACAAGATTTTAAAAAAGTGTCTGGAATGTCCATAGGGTATTTATAAAAGAGATGCTTTGAGTATCTTATGCACATGTCATTTATAAAAACCAAAAGAGCTGATCAGTGAGGCAAGAGGAGTAAGATATAAATTAAACAAAGTAGGGCCACAGGCTAAACCCTGAAGGACCCTCAAAAATACTTGATTAAGAAAATTATTAAAGTGGAGGAGATGTATCACAAGAGCCCCCTAAGTAAGAAGAGATTTAAGGATAAGGCTGCAAATGGCAATAACATTTCAAATCAAATCAATCAAAACAGCACTTATAAAGCACAGTTAATCACCCGTGAGGGTCTCCTGGTGCTGAGAACACTTATGCTTGGGGAGGGTTCAGTTGAACAGCCAGGTCTTAAGTCCTGTCCTGAATTCCACCAGAGAGGATGATGTCTGGAGGTGAAGGGGGAGATTGTTCCAGGACATCACAGCGAGGTGGGAGAAAGAAAGTCCTCTGCTGTTGCTTCGGTGGATACGGGTGGTGTAAGCGAAGAAGAGGCAGGCGGATTGAAGGTGCCTGGAGGGTTGGTGGAAGTTCAGGTGGTGGTCGATATAAGCTGATCCTTGGTTGTGTAGGATGTGTAAGTGTGGATCAGCATCTTGCATCTCTTCTGAATGGGGAGCCAGTGGCGTTTCTGGAGGTGGGGGATGATGTAGGTTCACTTTTGGAGGTCGAGGGCCAGTCTGGCTGCTGAGTGCTTTATGGTCTGCAGTCTCTTCACAAGGTGCGAGGTGATTCCCATGTACAGTGCGTTGCCATATTCCAGCCGGCTGGTGACCAGGGCTTGAGTGAGTGTCCTAGTATGGAAAGGCCACCAGGCATTGTTCCACAAAGAGGTGTTGTGCCTGAAGATCAGCACTTCCATTTTGTCTGTGTGTGCTACAGCTGATGTTCTTAGGTTCAGAGGTGAAAGGTGGTAGGCAAATTCTCTGGGTTTTTCCGGTGATGACAGAGGTGATCCATTTGAGGGGCTTTACTTGGATTCCAATTTTGTGAAGCCTCTTGATAAGGGTGTGGTGGGATATGGTGTGGTACGTTGCCGAGAGGTCGAGGAGGATCAGGGCTGCCGTTTCTCCCCAGTCGTGGAGGGTTCTGGTCTTGTTGGTGACAGTTAATTGAACAATGAGGCAAGGATGGAATTCAGCACAATCTTCTGAAAAATAAATTTTTTGCGCCATGTCTAGATTGGAACCATGCCCTTGAATTCTAAATAAAGGAAGGAGGACAGGGTTGTCATGGAGAACTAGATGTAATACTTAAAACCAAGTCAATTGCCACATCTGTAGAATGAAAAGCAACTAATTCAGAAAATAAAAAGGCATCTTTCAGCATCTCCAGAAGGGAACCAAAAATTAGGCCTGGGCGGTGAACTTCGCTCCGTTTGCGGAGTTTGCAGAGTTTTTTGCACTCCGCACTCCGCGGAGCTCGCGGAGTGCAGAAAACTCCGCTTCGCGACGTGCATAGGAGTTTTTTCCCCGCTCGCGAACGGTAAGTTCGCGATCGCAAACAGTAAGTTCGTGAGCGCGAGCTGCCGCTCGGGTAGAATTTCTACCTGAGCGGCAGGAATACCAGCACAAACTGCAGTTCGCACTGCACTCCGCCACTCACGGAACTTCACTGAGTTTTTTTGTAACTTTGCGAAGTTCCGCATAGCAAAACTCTGCGAACTACGCACAGGCCTCCCAAAAATATGATCAGTATGAAAAGACTGATGTATGAGATTATTGTTTTCAAGAAAGAAATCACTGAATGACTTACAGAGAATTAAGAATGGAGAGAGGCAATTAACTGAGGTATCCAGTGTAACAAAGCTGTTTAACAGTTCTGAAAAATGCC
>CAWUFW010032195.1:0-14300 GCA_963921515.1 Calotriton arnoldi | reverse complement strand
CATGTTCAAATACTTTAATGCAGCCTCCTCAAAACAAGCATGTTCTAACAGCTGAAATACATAGAAGCCACGATTCCTGTGGCAAAAATAGATATATAAGTCCGAAACCCGTGGCCCAGACAATGGGCACCAACACTCACACAGCCACCAGAAGTCACCCATTCCCCTAATAAAAACATGACATTAAATTCCTCAATGGAATATGTCGCTATCTCATAGAACAAACGGAAAAAGATTAAAAAACAAAACAATAAAAGGAGAAAATGCTACATTTTTTCCAATTTTCAACCAAACAAGAAGAACTGATATAAATATAGATCAGTACAACAGTTCAATCTGTTCTCCCGCAGGGAGCAGTTGAATCTCGAAAGCTCACCGTATAAGCCTCAACAAGACCAACCACCAAATGTCTCATGCTTGTCCCAGGATCTAAGCGGAGCTGATCCCTTATTAATTAATACAACTACTTCCCAGTACCTTTACAAAAAAGAGCCCACCAAATATACCAATTTGAACATAACCAGATGACAACCTGTTACCCACATCTCTAACAAGTCTAAGAGCACTAAAACTGGATACGAAATCTCACAAAAACCACCACAAGAAAGGGATGCTAAGCAAACAATTATATATCACAGTCTAACTCAGCCTGTGGTGGATAGCAAAATACACCAAAAACAACAATTTCCTAAAATAGACCAGCCTTTTGAAGAATGAATGCAAAAAGGACAACGTTACAAAATATTCGCCTTAAGCCCCCGGTTCAAAGCAAAACTTAAACGGCCGTACCGCTACAACAATGTAGCTCTGTTGGAATCAACTGGTCAATAAGCGCCTACTGTGCAGGAAAGCTTACACACCAGGAGGAGCCCCAAAGGAAAAAGATGAAAATTATTTTGCAGCCCCTTTACAAATCAAGTGCTAGCAATGATATTTTAAATAGAGCAAATATTTTGAAATTACTGGTGGCTCTGGAAGAATTAAAAAATGTACCACCTACATGTATAGAGGCAATAGAATTTAAGTGCGGCAATCCATACAAAGCCACCTTAGTAACCTGGACATCATCTAAAATAGCCGATTTGATTCTGTCAAAGCACAACCTCTTTTCTGAGTGGGGAATAACTATTTCAGAGTCGCCATAGGAAAAATACCCAGCTGTGCTATTACAGAATGATCAAATAGACTCACTAACAAAGGGTAAAATACAACTAGAGGAAGGACAGGGAAAGACTGTTTCCTTTTTGAGGAATACGATAGGGGCAGGCGTCAACATCTATCCTCCCTTAACAATATCACTAATCCGAGCAAAAGAACGCATTTGTCATCTTCCCAGCAGTGTTCACTACGATAAATCAGACTGGAATTGGCTTACCCTCACCATTAATCAAAATAAAATAGACTGACAAAAATGCTATAACCTGGCCAACCGCTGGGTCCTAAGTTGTTATGAGACCGGTAATTCACAAACGCAACAATAGTTTTTGGAACAAAATGAAGTAAGCTGCCGAATAACCCAAGGGATACCAGTGGGCAATGCCACCAAACACATAACCTTGCAATGGAACATTGCAGGCACAAAAAAGTTACTTTTAGACCCAGAACTCAGAAAGTACCTAAAAAACTTTTACATCATATGCCTGCAAGAGATGTGGAAAGAGGTGGAACAACCATTGGGAGGGCATGGAGAAATCTTTACCCCTGCACAAAAATCAAAGAAGAATGGCCATCCAAAAGGAGGACTAACTACATACGTAGCACTTAATAAAAATTTCTCCTATTCCATCCTTTTAAATAATGCTCCATTAAGTTGTTATGAGACCGGTAATTCACAAACGCAACAATAGTTTTTGGAACAAAATGAAGTAAGCTGCCGAATAACCCAAGGGATACCAGTGGGCAATGCCACCAAACACATAACCTTGCAATGGAACATTGCAGGCACAAAAAAGTTACTTTTAGACCCAGAACTCAGAAAGTACCTAAAAAACTTTTACATCATATGCCTGCAAGAGACGTGGAAAGAGGTGGAACAACCATTGGGAGGGCATGGAGAAATCTTTACCCCTGCACAAAAATCAAAGAAGAATGGCCATCCAAAAGGAGGACTAACTACATACGTAGCACTTAATACAAATTTCTCCTATTCCAGCCTTTTAAATAATGCTCCATTTATACAAGGAATAATAATATACTACTGGAATTATGGTAACACCTTGGGCACTATCATAACTTTAAACATATACATTCATCCGAGCTCAATTGAAAAACAGAAGAACATAAAAATAATGCAAAACTATCTTATGGCCCTGGAAATGTCGCACCAAGGAATTCCATGTATAGTCACAGGCGACTTTAATTTAAACATGGCTAACCACCAAGGAAGAAGCGGAAACTTAAAACGAACAGACATGTATTGGGGAATCCCAATTCAAACCTCCAAATTTGGCTCAGTTAATAAATCAGATCATGAATTATTACAAACAATGGAGGCCTTGGGCCTCCGGGCATTGAATGGCTGCATTCAAGGATACATTCAGATGAATGCAACAAGAAAAACCAACAAAACAGTTTCGGTTCCGGATTATACATTTGTATCTCTTAAACTCTTTCCCAAAATTTTGCATTACAAAATAAGCGATAGGTGTGAAAGCGACCACTGGCCACAAACCATCAGCATCATGAATTATAATGCGAAGTGTAAAGTCTATAAATCCATAGGAACACAAGACCCTGGCACGAACAGGAAAAAAATTAGATTGAATAGATCGTCATCTTCTTAATATGAGTCCTGGAAAAAGTCCAGTTCAACACTCACCTGGGACACCAAAGACCCAATCTTGGCCTGGAGCCAAACACAAGAAAAACTTAAAGCCGCATTGGCAACATCAAATAGTTTTCAAGCCTTCCCCCGGCAGCCTAAGTGCGAAATTTGGTACTCCAGCTCCCTTAGACTACAACGTAGAGCCCTGGACAGAGAAATGAAATCTATTAACTTCCAGTCAAACCCACAGGCTCAAAAAAAGCTCAGAGAATTACGGAAGTCTTATAAAAAGGAAGTCTGGGAAGCAAAGAATGCAAAATTTGATCAAGATTAAATAGATATAGTCGAAGCCCGCAAAAACAACTCAAAGTCATTATGGTCACTAATAAACCAACTAGACAGCCACAGTATGGAGTTAGTGGGAAATAATTTTACAGAAGAGGCTTGGAAGGCTCACATAGCCACTGTATTTGACATACAAGATGACCAGACATTAAATACAACAAATGTTTTATGTGAAACAACGCTGTCCTTTACACAAAGTGAAATCACAAAAAGAATCAGGAAAAGCAGAGAGAACTGCGCGCCTGGCCAAACGACCTTCCAGGGGTCATATATGAAGAAGACCTGGAATTCTGGAGTAGCCGCTTACAAATATTATTCAACTTTTGCTGAGCCACAGAAACTAGCCTGGATACTTGGTGTGGTTCAATCTTACAGCCAATGTACAAGAAGGGCCCTTATGCTTCTCCAGACAGCTACCAAATGATAGCTTTACTGGACACCGATTCCAAAATATTTGCAGGACTCATATTGACAGAACTTGAAGAATGGGCTGAAATGAAAAATATAATTCCATATAACCAGACAGGGTTTCGATCAAAAGCTAGCACTCTAGATAGCTTGGTAGCTCTTAACACGATAGTGGACAAATACGTGTCATAGAAACAACTATTATACACATGTTTTGTGGATTTCTCAAAAGCTTTTGACCATGTCAATCGCAATCTACTATGGAAAAATCTGTGCAATTGGGAAATCCCCACAAACTTACTGTGCACAATTCAGCTTTTGTATACCAATAACTGGACCCAGGTTAAACTCGGTCAAAATACCAACTTGACGGACAAAATAGCAATAAAGAAAGGCCTGAAGCAAGGCTGCATGCTTGGTGCCAGTGCTTTTCAACCTGTTTCTGGCGGATATTAGTGCTTATTTAGAAACATCTAACTCCTACCCACCAAGACTGGCAACCAGCAGAGTGGCCTACAATACGCTTACGATCTTGTCCTTATGAATCTAACCAGGATTGGCCTACACAGGCTACTCAACTAATTAAACATCTACTGTATCAAGAATGAAATTGCCATTAATCTTACAAAAACACAGGTAATGATTTTTGGCAGGAAAATAAACAAGAAAGGTAGCTGGTCGCTGGGGAGGAAATCAATTCCCTGAGGCACGTCATACAAATACCTCGGAGTCTGCCTACAAGACCGGCAGTCGCATTACTTACACCAGAGCGCACTGAAACCAAGAATTGCTTCCCTGTTCTCAGCATTCCAGCAAATACACTGGAAATTGCAAAGCCCGACCTTCCAGCCATTACTTGCTGCAATACAAGCCAAGTTTATCCCAACACTCTGTTATGGCACTGAAGCTTTACCGGGCAAGTTCGGGACTTTTCTTAATTCAGCACAAAATAAGGTCTTTAGACTTTTATTTCACCTTCCTCAGAGTGCACCCCCCTCACAGATCAGATTAGAATTTGGGCTAATAAATAAAAAAACTAGCACAAACAGGTGCACTTATCAAATATATGTCATTAATAAGATCCTCTGATGAAAATATATTGCGATCTCTGATATGGAGTGAAATTCAAAATAACACACACCAAAATTCGAACAACTTGACCCGAGCTCTTAACACAGCTTTAAAAGATCTGAAAGCCAAAGAGTTATGGGACATGGCACTCCCGCACAAATCTTTAAAAAAAAGTTATTAATAAACAAATGAGGAGACTGTCATGGCTCGAAGACAAAGAAGAGTTTAGAAAAAGAAGGCACACCTGGATAATGATTGGCACTTACAGACTACCTTACGACATTAATTAGATCATTCTACAAAAGCAAATTACTTAATTTACGTATTGGCTTTTACCAAACACTAGAATATATCCCAAAATGGCAACCAAAACCTTTGAATACAAAGTGCAGACTTTGCCAATTACACGAGGAAATTATGACCCACATCCTATTGATCTGCCTGATCTTATTAACGGAATTGTTTTTTAATATGCATGGTATCAGATCATTTCAGCACACTTTACTATCTTGTATGAAAGGGAGTCTTCACAAATAATAGCAGACTTTTTAAAATACTTTCTCAAAGTGGAGCGGCTATTGACCGCAAAAGGTCTGACGAACACAAGGTAAAGATGGCACCACAGTGATTTTATCCAAATAGAACGATAAAATGATTATAAAGTGTTTGATGAATATTATGTAATGTCGGCAATCTTTGACGTTCTTGTCTGTGATAAAATCTCAGCTTAAAGTGGATCGGTCATGCATTGTAAACGGGCTGATGAACTTAACACAAGGCCAATACTATAGAAATGTATTATCAAAGCAAAGTGGTAAACAATTGTAGAGCCTCGGAGGAACATCATGTAAACTCTGCATTTTTAGAATGTATATGTGGTAGTTTATGGCTCATTATTGCTTGTAACTGTCATAGACAAAGACAACTTAAGTTAAAACCCACACAACCCGGCAGAGGTATGATGTATTTTGCGCCTTAGATAGGGAGGCATAGGCTGGGCTGTGTATGATTTGATTCTTTTTAAACATCCGCAATGCTTTACGCATAATAATAGGTTTCAACAAATTGATTATAAGATTATACAAAGATAGATCTATATACAGTTGTCTTCAGACACTAGTATTAATATCTTTTATGAATTTTAGCTTTGTTCAAAATGAAATTGTCAAACCTATCTATAAAAATCAGTGCACTTTCTATTGTTTTATTTGTACAATATACTATGGTTTTTATTCACTGAAATAAAATTACCTTTGAACCATGGAAGAATATCAATTCCTGCGTAATGAGCATTCAACTCTGCCTGTGTTGTATTTTATTCCAAAAGTGCATACAAATATAGTTTCACCTCCTGGCAGGCCTATAATCTCTGCCAGAACCAGCATATTTGAATGTACTTCCCAATATGTGGCCTTTTTTCTACAAGAATATGTACGGAATTTGCCATCCTTTATTCAAGATGCGGGTGATTTCTTCAAAAGGATATACGATATCCCATGGAGCCAGGAATACCTTCTAATGCTATTAAGTGTGATGTCGCTCTATACGAGCATCAATCGTCAAGATGGCCTAAAAGCTGTGGAATATTTCCTCAGGAGCAGACCATTAAAACTTCATGAACACTGTAAGATGTTAATATCCATGATAAAATGGTGTTTAGAAAATAACTTGTTTCTATGGTGAGAGGGGTCGTCATGGGTGCCTGCTTCTCCCCTAGCTATGCGTGTTTACACATGTGCTGGTGGGAGGAGCGGGTACTCATGGTTGATCACAGTGAAAGCTGAGAAAATCATGTGGTTTGTTGGCTCCGCTATATAGACGATTTGTTTATAGGTTGGAAGGGGACTCGAGATACTGCGGAAAAAATTGTGACTAATATCAGCACCAATTCTGTAAATCTAAAGTAGCCGTATGGTTGAATTCCTAGATGTACAAGTGTTCATAAAGAACACTAAAATTGAGCCCCGACTATATAAGAAGAAAACATCTTACAATTTTGTACTACACGCTAATAGCTTTCACCCCAGGCATTTAATAAATAGTATTCCATATGGGGAAATGCTAGGGCTAAAGAGAATTTGTAGTTGCGACAATGACTTAAAGGGTTCGCAACAAAAAAACAAACAAACATTCTTAGCACGTGGATACTCCTTGAAAATTTTAGATCAGACTATAGCAAAAACCAATGAAAAATGTAGGGAAGCTCTGCTATTTGGGAGTTACAGAAAGTAAAAGACAATACAAATACAACAGACGATGGTGCCAGACTTATTCTTACTTACAGCAAACAAGAACACCAACTTAGGTCTATACTTAGAAAGCAGTGGCCCATAATTTTAAGTGATCCCATAATTGGATCAAAACTCCCAAAAAACCAATTACCACGTTCAGAAGAGCTATGTCCATGAGCAATGCATATGTTAGAAGTAGTCCGGAGACAACTGAATCAGCCAATTGGCTAACATCCAAGAAGGGATTCTACAAATGTAATTCCTGTAGAGCTTGACAATTTGCTACCAACAGTCCCATACTCTATTTCATGACACACCAGTCAATATTGATAAATTCCTTACCTGCAAAACTGAGTTTGCAGTTTATGCTCTTGAGTGTGCGTGTAAGTTATGTTATATTGGGAGCACCAAACTACAAGTACATAAACGAATACTTCAGCACATAAGAACCATAATAAATTTGGATCTCACTTAACAGGTAGCTTGTCACTTCAAACAACATCATAAGAATAATCACAGTCATTTTAGGTACTATGTAATAGATGCAGTACCTAAACTAAGGCGAGGTGGCAACCGAAAATCAGTGTTAAGACAGTTGGAGACAAGATACATTTTACATTTGGATACCAAGTCACCGAATGGGCTCAATACCAGTGAGAACCTATATACTAACCTTTAACTGACTAGTGTAGGAACATTGCCCACAGTGGCTAATTTAGGAATTGCCATGTTTACCACCAAGGTTCTATATTTCAATGGACATATTACATGTATCAGACAGAGTTTTTGAATAGACTGTAGTGACAACTGCTTTTAATTGTTTTTTCACTATTTTGCGTACATCACTTTAGGAAATTGGGAGGTGTGGTGATATAAATAAAAAATGAAACAGTATACTATATTGTACAGAAGTTAGCATAGTCAAAATTGGGCTGCTATATACCACAATATCTGTCAATATTTGCTGCTTGAAAAAATATATATATGTATTTATAAATGGAAAAACTTGAAGTTGTAAATAAAATGGTACAGAGGAACATCAATTAGAGAACACACATTATTAGGCTTAGATTAAGCTCACTTAGGGCATAAATGTAACAATTAATGTATATGACCCCAAAATATATGGCCAAAAAAAAGCGGGCAGTGAACAAAATGCATTATGCACTTTATAACTATGTACGAATTTCGCACATATGCTATATTTGCACAAATGCCGAAAACGGTATTGTCCTGTTTGCATGCTGTTTTATTCCAACATTTTTAAATAAGTCTATTTACACGTTATATGTGTATGTATTTATTTACTTATAAATATTTATAAAGACCAGGCATTCAATGTAAATATGCATTATGAGCTATTATATGCATTATTTTGCACATACAAGCTTTATGAATTGCAGTCTTTGATGACAATTCAGTTGTATACCGTCAGTCTGTGGCTAGTAAGCATGCCAACCTTTCTTGAGTCTATTTTTTATGTTGTGGTGGTCAGGCATCACTTGTGCACTATAAAAAGCAATGACAGTTTCGTAGCACGCAATGTGAACAAGGCCAGGACTGGCCGAAAGGCGTCATGCAAACTACTTGCAATAAATATTGACACATACATGTTGGAGTCTGTGTCCCTGGTTTTTTTATGTGAGCGTCGATATAACAGGATTGGTGTCCACATTTATACATATATTTCTCCAACAATGAACTTGACAATCTTGGATATGCCATTACTCAGGGACGTACAAGCTCTTCAGGAAGAAAATGATACTGCAAGCTCCCTAGAAAACAATTTTGAGGCTGCAGTCATTAGTAAGATCGATACCTGTTCTGACCCTGTCAACACAAGCATAGGCAAAATGAATACACCATTCAAGCCTAAATCTGCGTTTAACCCCATTACACCGAGGGATTCCATTGATATCTTCAACGAACAGATAGTATCACAAATAAAGAATCTAAATCACAAAGTGCACAATACAAAGCCAAGGTTTAACAAACGAAACCATGAATACCAACAACTGATGACGAAATTACAAAATAACAACCAGATTGTAATTCGTAATTCAGACAAGGGAGGCAACATTGGCATTTGGTCGAAAGAGGATTATATGGATGAGAATGCAAGAATGGGGACCCCCTCTAAAAGAAAATAATTTGAGGTCAGGGAGAAGAGGGGAAGAACAAAGCATACAATAAAGGGCTCCCTCAAGACCTATATTTCTTTTATCACAATAAGGCTGAATTCAGCATGGGCTCAACAACAATATAATCATCTCAACAAGACTAGCAAGATTAATGTTATTATAGTTGTTTATTTAATTTCTTTTTATATTTGAGATATATGTATCAAAAGTAATTCATTTCTTTCTTTTAAAACTTTTTTATATATATATACATAAAAGTCAACAGTATTCCCACATAGAAATCAGGAACAAATACAATACACTGTTGAGCAAATAACCCCGGAGAAAAACATTTACACATACCAAAAACAAAAGACACAAAAATCTTCCAGACTCATACGGACTCATACAACATTCACAAGAAAACACATCTGGATAAAGGGGAGACTATAGGTTGCAAGATCTCCACGACCAAGTATGATGAATATGTTCAACAGGATCTGAACATTAGGTCGACGCGCGTTTCGGTGGCATGAAAGAAGTAGTAAGGCCACCTTCCTCAGGACCTTTCCAGATACCCACAAGAATCACAAAACACCCAGGGGACCTAAAAAAGTATAAATAACATATATTACGAGCCCATATCCGGAAACATACAAATCAATTGGACCTTAGTTCTAGATAAACATATAGGGGCCGATTCCGAACTCGGTCGGAGGCGCACCCAACACCATTCGGTCGGGAAAAAAGCCATGCGAAAGCCTGTTTCCCGACCAATCCGTACAGCACACCGAACGAGCAAGTACGATGCGCACAACAGCAAAGAATCCGGCCGAGCCGTACTCACCCAAACCAGGTCCTGTTCTCCGACCGAGGCGAATCCGGAAATGCCGAATCGAGTCGCACGGAAGGAAAAATGCAGCCCCGTCCGGCCGGACAAGTACGATGCGCTTTCCGTACGCGCCGAACCCGTCGCTACGCACGGCACGTCAAAGCATCCGGGAGAGGCGCGCATAAGCTCCGATTCGCGCCACAACACGATCCACGGCTCCGAGGCGAACACGGCAGCGACGAGGGCGACGCGAGGCGGCGAGGGCGAGGCGAAGCGGCGAGGACGAGGCGGAGCGGCGAGGACGACGCGAAGCAATGAGAAGGACGAGACGACACGAACCAACCATGAATCCCTTCGTCCCGATCATACCAATATTCTACATATACTACCGGAACAGGCACGGACGCGTACGGTGCAGAAGGTAAGCCAGACACCAACCACAAAACACATACAACACGTACACGACACATCACACACACACAGAGGGATGCAGAATATACTTACACCAGCAACAGCAGCACCATAGGGGCGGGATGCCCATCACCAATGCCACATATGCACACAGGGGCCTGAATGCACACCACCACCCCTACCCAGGGGGGCAGGATGCCTACCACCACTACCACCCTCACCCAGGGGGGCAGGATGCCTACCACTACTACCACCCTTAGCCAGGGGGGCAGGATGCCTACCACTACTACCACCCTCACCCAGGGGGGCAGGATGCCTACCACTACTACCACCCTCACCCAGGGGGGCAGGATGCCTACCACCACACTTAGCCAGGGGGGGCTGGATGCCTACACTACTACCACCCTCACCCAGGGGGGGCAGGATGCCTACCACTACTACCACCCTTAGCCAGGGGGGCAGGATGCCTACCACTACTACCACCCTTAGCCAGGGGGGCAGGATGCCTACCACCACTACCACCCTTACCCAGGGGGGCTGGATGCCTACCACTACTACCACCCTTACCCAGGGGGGCTGGATGCCTACCACTACTACCACCCTTAGCCAGGGGGCAGGATGCCTACCACTACTACCACCCTTAGCCAGGGGGGCAGGATGCCTACCACTACTACCACCCTCACCCAGGGGGCAGGATGCCTACCACTACTACCACCCTTAGCCAGGGGGCAGGATGCCTACTACCACCCTTAGCCAGGGGGCAGGATGCCTACCACTACTACCACCCTCACCCAGGGGGGCAGGATGCCTACCACTACTACCACCCTTAGCCAGGGGGGCAGGATGCCTACCACTACTACCACCCTCACCCAGGGGGGCAGGATGCCTACCACTACTACCACCCTTAGCCAGGGGGCAGGATGCCTACCACTACTACCACCCTCACCCAGGGGGGCAGGATGCCTACCACTACTACCACCCTCACCCAGGGTGGGCTGGATGCCTACCACTACTACCACCCTCATCCAGGGGGGACAGGATGCCTACCACCACCCTAAGCCAGGGGGGGCTGGATGCCTACCACTACTACCACCCTCACCCAGGGTGGGCTGGATGCCTACCACTACTACCACCCTTAGCCAGGGGGAAGGATGCCTACCACTACTACCACCCTCACCCAGGGGGGCAGGATGCCTACCACTACTACCACCCTCACCCAGGGTGGGCTGGATGCCTACCACTACTACCACCCTCACCCAGGGGGGCAGGATGCCTACCACCACCCTTAGCCAGGGGGCTGGATGCCTACCACTACTACCACCCTTAGCCAGGGGGGCAGGATGCCTACCACTACTACCACCCTCACCCAGGAGGGCAGGATGCCTACCACTACTACCACCCTTAGCCAGGGGGCAGGATGCCTACCACTACTACCACCCTTAGCCAGGGGGGCAGGATGCCTACCACTACTACCACCCTCACCCAGGGGGGCAGGATGCCTACCACTACTACTACCCTTAGCCAGGGGGGCAGGATGCCTACGCACCACCCTTAGCCAGGGGGGCAGGATGCCTACCACTACTACCACCCTCACCCAGGGGGCAGGATGCCTACCACTACTACCACCCTTAGCCAGGGGGGCAGGATGCCTACCACTACTACCACCCTCACCCAGGGGGCAGGATGCCTACCACTACTACCACCCTCACCCAGGGTGGGCTGGGTGCCTACCACTACTACCACCCTCACCCAGGGGGGCAGGATGCCTACCACCACCCTTAGCCAGGGGGCTGGATGCCTACCACTACTACCACCCTCACCCAGGGTGGGCTGGATGCCTACCACTACTACCACCCTTAGCCAGGGGGGCAGGATGCCTACCACTACTACCACCCTCACCCAGGGGGGCTGGATGCCTACCACTACTACCACCCTTAGCCAGGGGGGCAGGATGCCTACCACTACTACCACCCTCACCCAGGGGGGCAGGATGCCTACCACTACTACCACCCTCACCCAGGGTGGGCTGGATGCCTACCACTACTACCACCCTCACCCAGGGGGGCAGGATGCCTACCACCACCCTTAGCCAGGGGGCTGGATGCCTACCACTACTACCACCCTTAGCCAGGGGGCAGGATGCCTACCACTGCTACCACCCTCACCCAGGGGGGCAGGATGCCTACCACTACTACCACCCTTAGCCAGGGGGTCAGGATGCCTACCACTACTACCACCCTTGGCCAGGGGGCAGGATGCCTACCACTACTACCACCCTCACCCAGGGGGGCAGGATGCCTACCACTACTACCACCCTTAGCCAGGGGGCAGGATGCCTACCACCACCCTTAGCCAGGGGGGCAGGATGCCTACCACTACTACCACCCTCACCCAGGGGGGGCAGGATGCCTACCACTACTACCACCCTTAGCCAGGGGGGGCAGGATGCCTACCACTACTACCACCCTCACCCAGGGGGGGCAGGATGCCTACCACTACTACCACCCTCACCCAGGGTGGGCTGGATGCCTACCACTACTACCACCCTCACCCAGGGGGGGCAGGATGCCTACCACCACCCTTAGCCAGGGGGGGCTGGATGCCTACCACTACTACCACTCTCACCCAGGGTGGGCTGGATGCCTACCACTACTACCACTCTCACCCAGGGTGGGCTGGATGCCTACCACTACTACCACCCTTAGCCAGGGGGGGCACGATGCCTACCACTACTACCACCCTCGCCCAGGGGGGGCAGGATGCCTACCACTACTACCACCATCACCCAGGGTGGGCTGGATGCCTACCACTACTACCACCCTCACCCAGGGGGGGCAGGATTATTACCACCACCCTTAGCCAGGGGGGGCTGGATGCCTACCACTACTACCACCCTCACCCAGGGGGGGCAGGATGCCTACCACTACTACCACCCTTAGCCAGGGGGGGCAGGATGCCTACCACTACTACCACCCTTAGCCAGGGGGGGCAAGATGCCTACCACTACTACCACCCTCACCCAGGGGGGGCAGGATGCCTACCACTACTACCATCCTTAGCCAGGGGGGGCAGGATGCCTATCACCACTACCACCCCCACCCATAGGATGGACAATGCATGACACAACCAGCACACCACAACCTAGGGAATGCAAGAAGAAGACATCCCCCCAACACCATGACAAGCGTGTGTAGACTGTGTCAAATGCCTACAACACCGAACATGACTTCGAACATACAATGTGACCCCCTAGCACATGTGCCACACAAATATGTGTGTGGCACACACAAGCACAAGCAGGCCATGACCATTGTGGCAATGGGGTCCAAACCCCCATCATCACAGTGACCAAAAGGCAAGTGTGGGGTCCATAGCTGCAGCACATTTTGAACATTGTGGCAATGGGGTCCAAACCCCCATCATCACAGTGACCAAAAGGCAGGTGTGGGGTCCATAGCTGCAGCACATTTTGAACATTGTGGCAATGGGGTCCAAACCCCCATCATCACAGTGACCAAAAGGCAAGTGTGGGGTCCATAGCTGCAGCACATTTTGAACATTGTGGCAATGGGGTCCAAACCCCCATCATCACAGTGACCAAAAGGTAAGTGTGGGGTCCATAGCTGCAGCACATTTTGAACATTGTGGCAATGGGGTCCAAACCCCCATCATCTCAGTGACCAAAAGGCAAGTGTGGGGTCCATAGCTGCAGCACATTTTGAACATTGTGGCAATGGGGTCCAAACCCCCATCATCAAAGTGACCAAAAGGTAAGTGTGGGGTCCATAGCTGCAGCACATTTTGAACATTGTGGCAATGGGGTCCAAACCCCCATCATCACAGTGACCAAAAGGCAAGTGTGGGGTCCATAGCTGCAGCACATTTTGAACATTGTGGCAATGGGGTCCAAACCCCCATCATCACAGTGACCAAAAGGTAAGTGTGGGGTCCATAGCTGCAGCACATTGTGAACATTGTGGCAATGGGGTCCAAACCCCATCATCACAGTGACCAAAAGGTAAGTGTTGACAAAGTAAGAGGTGCAAATGCCAAACTGCATGGATGATTCCTGGTCACAGAACAACAAACACATCAGTGGCAAAGTAGTGTATGTGTCC
>CAWUFW010032194.1:0-14305 GCA_963921515.1 Calotriton arnoldi | reverse complement strand
ACTACCCTAATCCACGCCGTCATCATCATCATCATCATCATCATCATCATCATATCAATTTCAAGATGACCCCCTACACTACCTAATCCCTAAAACACTACCCCCGCATGACTCCCTACACTACCCAAAGACCACTGCACTACCCAAACCCTAAAACACGACCTCCTACACTACACAAACACCACTGCACTACCCTAAACCCTAAAACACTACCCCCTACACTACACAAACACCACTGCACTACCCTAAACCCTAAAACACTACCCCCAGCAGTACCCCTACACTACCCAAACACCACTGCACTAACCTAAACCCTAAAACACTACCCCCAGCAGTACCCCTACACTACCCAAACACCACTGCACTACCCTAAATCACTATCCCCAGCACGACCCCCTACACTACCCAAACACCACTGCACTACCCTAAACCCTAAAACACTACCCCCAGCATGACCCCCTACACTACCCAAACACCACTGCACTACCCTAAACCCTAAAACACTCCCCCAGCACGACTCCCTACACTACCCAAACACCACTGCACTACCCTAAACCCTAAATCTACCCCCAGCATGACCCCCTACACCACACAAACACCACTGCACTACCCTAAACCCTAAAACACTACCCCCAGCACGACCCTCTTCACTACCTAAACACAACTGCACAATTTGTTACAGGCGTTGCAACGCAGGCCTGTGGTGCTTACTGGAAGTACCTAGTGGGCTAGTTGGGCCTCAAGGACCCTCAGGATTCAAGGTGACCTAATACCCCAACTTAAAACGCACCACGGGGCGCGTTTGCACAGTGGTGAAGGGAGGGGGCGGGGCCTCAGGTGACATGTGCGCAAACACGCCCTGTGGTGCGTTTTAAGTTGGGGAATTAATTCCCTTTGAATCCTGAGGGACCCTGGGGGCCAACTAGCCCACCAGGTACCTTCAGTAAGCACAACAGAGTTGCATTGCAGAGAGGTGAAAAAGGTGCGTGGCCTCGGAATGCCTCTCTGCAACTCAGCTCTGTGGTCCTAACTGTAGGTACCTGGGGGCTAGTTGGGCCCCAGGGACCCTCAGAATTCAAGGGGACTTAATCCCGCAACTTAAAACGCGCCACGGGGTGCATTTGCACACATGTCACCTCAGGCCCCCCCTCCCGTCACCACTGTGCAAACGCGCCCTGTAGCGCGTTTTAAGAGGTAGTTTTAATCCCCCTGCCCTATTATGTACTAGGGACTTGCAGAGGAGGTCATGCTAATCACAGGGGTACCCCAACGCATAGTGTTCCCTAGTGTATGTAGGTGTTTTCACTGTATTCTAAGTGTCTTTTAGCATAGCACTGGCTCTGGTTAGTCAGAGTCAGTTACCACCAGTACCCGTCTGAAAAAGTTGTGGGCACAGGATGATTTTGCAACAAGGCCTCTTTCTGCTCCTCTGTTGGTTCTTTCTGCACATCTTTTGCTTCTTTCTGTGCATTTTTTCTTCTTTCTTCACATGTCCTACCTCTGTAGGCATAGTTAGAAACTAGCATTTAAAAAACCTTTGAAATTCACTTAAAAAATCATAGGTTTCAGGCACGTTATAGTTAGAAATTAGCATTTAAAAAACCTTTGAAATTCACTGAAAAAACCATAGGTTTCAGACACGTTATAGTTAGAAATTAGCATTTAAAAAACCTTTGAAATTCACTGAAAAAACCATAGGTTTTAGGGACAGTTATAGTTAGTTGGACATTTCACTCGTACAAAACCATAGAAATTCCCCGTTATAGTTAGTTCAGCTAACTATAACTCGCGCCCCGCAATGCACTGCTGATGACGTCACATATTACATCACTCATGACATGGTCAGTGACATCACTGATGACATCACTGATGACATCTCAAATGACATCACTGATGACATCATACATGTGATAATTTCATGCATCTTCTCACACCCTAATATAACTTTTGATACACCCACTCTAAATTACAGACTGCCATTCTCAAAACCATAGACACTCCAACACCAAAAACTACATACCCACTCACTGATTCTTAGGTCTACACACACATCCACTCACTCACCCGTACAGTCACTCATACTTAGTCACTCAGTACAGGACTATCATATGCACTCATACACCTATATAAACACTCACACACCGCCACTCATCCATAGAGGTACTCACACACCTAGTCAGTCATGCAAAAAACTTAATCACACACCCATTTACTCACCTATACAGTTATACACACACCAGCTCACTTACTCATACAAATACTAGCACATTCTTACACTCTTATACAATCACTGATACAAGTACACACTCATCCATACAGCCACTCTCACAATCACACACTCTCACTTATAGCCATTTATATACTCCAACACACATATATACTGCCTTTCACATATGTAGTTACTCACACATGTACCACTGAGATATACATTCAATCACTAACACACCCATACACACACTCACCCACCCATGCAGTCCATCACAGATGCACTCTTGAAACCATGCACCCAGTGAATCACCAACTCACACATCTATGCACAGAGTCACACACACCCCACCCACACAAACACTCAGGCACCCATACAGATACTCAGACAATCAATCAATAACCCATGTAGACACTCATGTAGCTATTCAGAAAGCCATGCAGCCGCTTACAAACCAACAGACAGACGGATACAGACATTCACACAGTTTAGTCACTAACCCATGCATTCAGTAAGATACATTTAATCACTCACTTGTAGAGTCAGTCACTCACGTACTAAATCATCCATTCAGACACTTATACACCCACTCATTCTTCAATACGCCTTTCCCTATATATATTAAACATATTTAAACTTTACAGAAACACACAGTCACTGGATGATGTCATCAGTGATGTCATTTGAGATGTCATCAGTGATGTCATCAGTGATGTCACTGACCATGTCATGAGTGATGTAATATGTGACGTCATCAGCAGTGCATTGCGGGCGCGAGTTATAGTTAGCTGAACTAACTATAACGGGGGAATTTCTATGGTTTTGTACGAGTGAAATGTCCAACTAACTATAACTGTCCCTAAAACCTATGGTTTTTTCAGTGAATTTCAAAGGTTTTTTAAATGCTAATTTCTAACTATAACGTGTCTGAAACCTATGGTTTTTTCAGTGAATATATATATATATATAGAACCAATCCCGCCTTTGCCACAAAAACAGGTCTGACACATGCTCGGGACCTCTCCAGGTAAGTTTTATTCACCACTCGGATACTGGTACAAAGTCACAAAATAAAACACCTGGCAGACGCGTTTCAGCGAATGCCTTCCTCATTGCCAGCATTGTGTTTCACAGAGTTGGTTTACATGGGGTTTTTTCATACTGTTAGATGTCATCCTATTGGTGCTCATACAACCAATCAGGGAGCTTGCTGGTAAAGTCTCTATCTACAGTATGGTTTTAGTTTTTGCTGACATTTTTAAAGCCCCTGTTGTACAGTGACATTCGAAAAGCTCCCATCAAACAGGGCATGCAGGCAGTCTCATTCAGCGAACGTAGGTTCAGTAACCGGTTCGAGCATATAGTAATGCCCTGACTGTGTCAGCTATGAGGCTGCCCACTCTCTGTTGCGGGGTCATCAATGGCGGTAATAGTAGCCTGGAGGTGTCCCGTTCAGCAATAATTTGCTGCTCTCTCCCTGATACCTCAATCCTTGTCTCGGCCGGGGGGGCGCCGCCATGTGCATTCAGCACTTTCCCCAAACTGCTTGTCGGCTTGTTGGCGGAGCTCCAGAACGAGAGGCGTGTCAGAATGCAGCGCCGACCGCTGCAACAATATCCAGAACCAATCCCGCCTTTGCCTCAAAAACGGGTCTGACACATGCTCGGGACCTCTCCAGGTAAGTTTTATTCACCACTCGGATACTGGTACAAAGTCACAAAATAAAACACCTGGCAGACGCGTTTCGGCGAATGCCTTCCTCATTGCCAGCATTGTGTTTCACAGAGTTGGTTTACATGGGGCTTTTTCATACTGTTAGATGTCATCCTATTGGTGCTCATACAACCAATCAGGGAGCTTGCTGGTAAAGTCTCTATCTACAGTATGGTTTTAGTTTTTGCTGACGTTTTTAAAGCCCCTGCTGTATAGTGACATCCGAAAAGCTCCCATCAAACAGGGCATGCAGGCAGTCTCATTCAGCGAACGTAGGTTCAGTAACCGGTTCGAGCATATAGTAATGCCCTGACTGTGTCAGCTATGAGGCAGCCCACTCTCTGTTGCGGGGTCATCAATGGCGGTAATAGTAGCCTAGAGGTGTCCCGTTCAGCAATAATTTGCTGCTCTCTCCCCGATACCTCAATCCTTGTCTCGGCCGGGGGGGTGCTGCCATGTGCATTCAGCCCTTTCCCCAAACTGCTTGTCGGCTTGTTGGCGGAGCTCCAGAACGAGAGGCGTGTCAGAATGCAGCGCCGACCGCTGCAACAATATCCAGAACCAATCCCGCCTTTGCCACAAAAACAGGTCTGACACATGCTCGGGACCTCTCCAGGTAAGTATATATATATATTTATTTATTTATGGATGAAAGATTAGTGCCCATTAAATGAATTCAATGATAATTAAGAAAGTATTAAGGTACAGAAATGCTATTTATACACAATACATATTTATAATGAGTAACACTATGTGAAGAAATAGTCTTTTTTCAATGGTTGGTAAATGAAGTTCTCATGGGGGTGTGTGGTATCGTTTAAAATGGAGTATTGTTACGCAGTGCAGTCATGTGATCAAAACTGTGTTTCAGCGGTCGAAACGCGCCATGGACGAACGGCATTAGCCCGATACAATGAAATTGAATGGAATAAAGCACAAATTATATGCACTAGAAGTGGTGTCTGTTCCTGCTTTGGATCTCAAAGTTTACTTAGGAGCAAGGACTTGGTTTTTGATATATATATATATATATATATATAGTAGGTAGTTATAGTTAGGACCTAGTTTCCATAGGAAAAGCATTTTTTCTTTTGCCAATATCTTTTGCACTGTTTGACGAATCGTCATGAAATTTTCAAAACTAATGGGGTGCTCAGGTCAGCTTCTGTCTTGAAAGGTTTGGGGTGATTCGTCAAGCGGGGGCCGAGAAAGAATGGGGGTCCCAAAACGCGTTTTATCCATGTTAATTTCCAAAGGAATTTTTGGAACAGGCTACAGCCTGAACTGCTGAACGAAATTACACCAAATTTGGCAAAAAGGTAGCTCTTGGTTCAGAAAGCGACCTTTTTTTTAAATGGTGTAAATCCGTTCAGTAGTTCCTGAGAAATTCAAAAAATTAAAATATCGATATCTGAGCACCGAGGAGGAGTCGCGAACCCTCCCGAGCACGAGCTTAATTCTAATTGGCTGCCAACACTCCAAACCAGGAAGTGTTGGCAGCCATCTTGTGACTCGGTAACCGAGTCACAAGAAAACAGTAAAAAAAAAAATTTAAAACAAGAAAAGGGGGCAGGGTAGAAACACCCTGACCCCCTAGGCCTGCTCAGGGGGTCCCACAGGGACCCCCCGGGCCCCAAAAAAGCATTAAAAGACAGAAATCAGCAGGATTTGCACACCCACGAGGGCAATGGGGAAATTATATGCGGGGACCCGCGGGGGCCCCCCGCAGCCCCGGGGACTGCCACCTCACTGGGGCTTGAAAAAAAATGCGTGGGGAGCTCTAACCCCCCCTATGCTGCCCCGGGGACTGCCTCCTCCCCGCGGCTTTAATATATATGAGGCAGGGGGCCTAGCGGGCCCCCCCAAGACCCGGGGACCACCACCTCCCTGGGGCTTCCTTCATTAATAGGGGGGCCTCATGGGCCCCCCAAGCCCAGGGGACCACCACCTCCCTGGGGCTATGCAAATGTAGGAAGGGGGCCATGCGGCCCCCCTCCTGGAGCCCTCCATGGCCCTGGGGACCGCCACCCCCCAGGGCCGGCTCCTGCAATGTCCCGGGGTGCCTACCCCCGGGACATTGCCATTTGCTATGGCAGGGTGGGAGCACAGCTCCCGCCCTGCCATAGCCAACTCCTGCTTTGCTTCTTGGAAGCGAAAGCAGGAAACCTGCTCTCGCTTCCAAGAAGCAAAGCAGAATTGCTTTTGGGCAAGGGGAGCTGCATGTCAGCAGCTCCCCTTGCCCAAAAGCAATGCCGGCTCCCGCAGGAGACGGAGAGCCGGCAGGGACCGTGGGGGCATTGGGGCTCCCCCCACGGTTCCAAACTTGAGGGCCGGCCCCAGGGGATGGGGTCCCCAGGGCCAGAAGTGGCCCTGGAGAGGGGCCACTTGGCCCCCCTCCCCTTTAATTTATTTTTCAAAAAACGGTAGGCTGGCCCCGGGGGATGGGGTCCCCGGGGCCATAATTGGCCTCAGGAGGGGGGCCACACAGCCCCCCTCCCAAAAAAATAAAAAATAAAAACAAGGCTGGCCAGGCCCCGGGGGATGTGGTCCCCGGGGCCATAATTGGCCTCAGAAGGGGGGCCACACGGCCCCCCTCCTAAATAAAAAAAAAAGTAAAGGCTGGCCAGGCCCCGGGGGATGGGGTCCCCGGCAGCCCCCCTCCCGAATATTATTTATATATTTTTTTTAAACGAAGGCATTGCCCCAGGGGATGGGGTCCCCGGGGCTGAGAAAAATGTGATTTTTTCAGCTAAATTTGAGGTTTGCAGGGGATTCTGGATAGGAAAACGTTGGGGGGTGCACGCAAGCCATACCTCGCTGGACTCCCCCGGGTGTCTAGTTTTCAGAAATGTGTGGGTTTGGTAGGTTTCCCAAGATGGCAGCGGAGCCCGGGGCCAAAAACCCAGGTGACCCCCCTTGCAAAACCAGGTTGTTTTGTGATAGGTAATTTTGATGTCTCCTCAATATGTTTTGGGCCCTTGCCTGTCGGGGGTACTTGACCCACCCATGCGAGTGAGGTACCATTTTTAGCGGGAGACCTGGGGAAACGCTGGGTGGTAGGAAATTTGTGTCAGACCAGTGATCCCACAACTTTCCCACACAGAAATTTGAGACAAATGTGAATTTTTCAGCTAAATTTGAGGCTTGCAGGGGATTCTGGGTAGGAGAACGTTGGGGGGTCCACACAAGCCATACCTCTCTGGACTCCCCCGGGTGTCTAGTTTTTAGAAATGTGTATGTTTGGTAGGTTTCCCAAGGTGGCCGCTGAGCCCAGGGCCAAAAACCCAGGTGACCCCCTTTGCAAAACTTCGTTGTTTTGTGATAGGTAATTTTGATGTCTCCTCAATACGTTTTGGACCCTTGCCTGTCACGGGTACTTGACCCACCCAAGCGAGTGGGGTACCATTTTTATCGGGAGACCTGGGGGAATGCTGGGTGGTAGGAAAATTGTGGATCCACGCAGATTCCAGAACTTTCCACCACAGAAATGTGAGGAAAATGTTTTTTTTTTTACAAAGTTTGATGTTTGCAAGGGATTCTGGGTAACAGAACCTGGTGAGAGCCAGACAAGTCACCCCATCCTGAATTACCTTGAGTGTCTAGTTTTCAAAAATGTATAGGTTTGCCAGGTTTGCCGAGGTGCTGGCAGAGCTAGGGTTCAAAATCTACAGCTAGGCACTTTGCAAAAAAAGGGCCAGTTTTCACTGTAAAAATGTGGTGTGTCCACGTTGCGTTTTGGGCCGTTTTCTGTTGCGGGCACTAGGCCTACCCACACAAGTGAGGTACCATTTTTCTCAGAAGACTTTGGAGAATGCGGGGTGGGTAGAATTTTGTGGATCCACGCAGATTTCAGAACTTTCACCACAGAAATATGAGAAAAATGTATTTTTTTGACAAAGTTTGAGGTTTGCAAAGGATTCTGGGTAACAGAACATGGTGAGAGCCAGACGTGGGTCCCTTGCTCACTTTGCCACTGGATTCAAGAAAGCCTGGCTGATGATGGCTATAAGCCAGAAACCGGTCCCAGGATGCTTGTTTCCGGTCCAGGGAAGACATGGCTTGGCAGTTCGGGCTGGACTGTTCCCATGAGGCACAGGGTCAGACTGATTTGCATATGGCCACGTCTGAACTGGGATGGCGGAGTGAGCTAAAGAATGATGATGGATTAAACCCAGATCAGTTGACTGGGGTTGAGTGCTTGCAATGTTCAACACTCCGTCCATCATCCCCTTTGGTTTTGCTATGTTCGCCCTAAGTTGGCAGGGTATGCCCAGACGTGGGTCCCTTGCTCACTTTGCCACTGGATTCAAGATAGCCTGGCTGATGACGGCTGTAAGCCAGAAACCGGTCCCAGGATGCTTGTTTCCGGTCCAGGGAAGACATGGCTTGGCAGTTCGGGCTGGACTGTTCCCATGAGGCACAGGGTCAGACTGATTTGCATATGGCCACGTCTGAACTGGGGTGGCGGAGTGAGCTAAAGAATGATGATGGATTAAACCCAGATCAGTTGACTGGGGGTGAGTGCTTGCAATGTTCAACACTCCGTCCATCATCCCCTTTGGTTTTGCTAAGCCAGACAAGTCACCCCATCCTGGATTCCCCTGGGTGTCTAGTTTTCAAAAATATATAGGTTTGCTAGGTTTGCCAAGGTGCTGGCAGAGCTAGGGTTCAAAAGCTACAGCTAGGCACTTTGAAAATAAAGGGTCTGTTTTCACTGTGAAAATGTGGTGTGTTCACGTTGCGTTTTGTGCCGTTTCCTGTCGCGGGCACTAGGCCTACCCACACTACTGAGGTACCATTTTTCTCAGAAGACTTTGGGGAATGCGGGGTGGGTGGAATTTTGTGGATCCACGCAGATTCCAGAACTTTTCACCACAGAAATGTGAGGAAAATGTGTTTTCTTTTTACAAAGTTTGAGGTTTGCAAGGGAGTCTGGGTAACAGAACCTGGTGGGAGCCAGACAAGTCACCCCATCCTGGATTCCCCTGGGTGTCTAGTTTTTAAAAATGTATAGGTTTTCTAGGTTTGCCGAGGTGCTGGCAGAGCTAGGGTTCAAAATCTACAGCTAGGCTCTTTGCAAAAAAAGGGTCAGTTTTCACTGTGAAAATGTGGTGTGTCCACATTGCGTTTTGGGCCATTTCCTGTTGCGGGCACTAGGCCTACCCACAGAAGTGAGGTACCATTTTTCTCGGAAGACTTCGGGGAACAGGGGGTGGGTGGAATTTTGTGGATCCACGCAGATTCCAGAACTTTCCACCACAGTAATGTGAGGAAAAGGTGTTTTTTTTACAAAGTTTGAGGTTTGCAAGGGATTCTGGGTAACAGAACCTGGTGAGAGCCAGACAAGTCACCCTATCCTTTATTCCCCTGGGTGTCTAGTTTTCAAAAATGTATAGGTTTGCTAGGTTTCCCTAGGTGCCGGCAGAGCTAGGGTTCAAAATCTACAGCTAGGCACTTTGCAAAAAAAGGGTCAGTTTTCACTGTAAAAATGTGGTGTGTCCACGTTGCGTTTTGGGCCGTATCCTGTCGCGAGCACTAGGCATACCCACACAAGTGAGGTACCATTTTTCTTGGAAGACTTTGGGGAATGCAGGGTGCATGGAATTTTGTGGATCCACGCATATTCCAGATCTTTCCACCACAGAAATGTGAGGAAAATGTGTTTTTTTTTTACAAAGTTTGAGGTTTGCAAGGGATTCTTGGTAACAGAACCTGGTGGGAGCCAGACAAGTTACCCCATCCTGGATTCCCCTGGGTGTCTAGTTTTAAAAAATGAATAGGTTTGCTAGGTTTCCCTGGGTGTCGGCAGAGCTAGGGTTCAAAATCTACAGCTAGGCACTTTGCAAAAAATGGGTCCGGTTTCACTGTGAAAATGTGATGTGTCCATGTTGCGTTTTGGGCCGTTTCCTGTCACGGGTACTAGGCCTACCCACAGAAGTGAGGTACCATTTTTCTCGGAAGACTTCGGGGAACGGAGGGTGGGTGGAATTTTGTGGATCCACGCAGATTCCAGAACTTTCCACCACAGAAATGTGAGTTAAATGTGTTTTTTTATAAAGTTTGAGGTTTGCAAGGGATTCTGGGTAACAGAACCTGGTGAGAGCCAGACAAGTCACCCCATCCTGTATTCCCCTGGGTGTCTAGTTTTCATAAATGTATAGGTTTTTCAGGTTTCCCTAGGTGCCGGCAGAACTAGGGTTCAAAATCTACAGCTAGGCACTTTGCAAAAAAAAGGTCAATTTTCACTGTAAAAATGAAGTGTGTCCACGTTGCGTTTTGAGCCGTTTCCTGTCGCGGGCACTAGGCCTACCCACACAAGTGAGGTATCATTTTTATCTGCAGACTTAGGGTAACGCAGAATTTTAGAGCAACTGTTATTACCTATTGACTTTCGATGCATTTCTGCCTTCCAAATGAAAGACAATGTGTAAAAAAGTAGTCACTTTGAAAAATGTCCTATAATTCTCATGCTAGTATGGGTACTCACAATTTCGGAAATGTGCAAATAGCTACTGTTTCTAAACTCTATATTTTGTTCCAATTTCAGAAATACATAGGTGTCTTTCATTCCGATTTTTCACTGCATATATTTTCCCAAATGAATTGCTATATACCCGGTACATAATAAAAAACCATTGCAAGACACTGCTCAGTTATTGGCTCTGGGTTCGTCGAGTTCTTGATGAACCTACAAGTCCTATATATCCCCACAACCAGAAAGGTCCAGCGGATTTAACGGTATGTTTCTTTCAAACATCTGTCATAATTAGAAGAAGTTACAGGTGAAAAAGTTGGCACAAATGGCTGTTTTTTTCAACTCATTTGCAATTTTTCAACTGGTAGTTTCTATAAAGAAACCTTGAAGGATCTACACAAATGACCCCTTGCTGAATTCAGAATTGTATCTACTTTTTTAAAATGTATAGCTTTCCATGATCCATTATTGCTTTCATACCCATTTCTACCATTAACTGGAAGAAGGTTGAAAGCACGGAAAATAGCAAAAATAGGCTATGTCCCAGTAAAATGCCAAAACTGTGTAAAAAATGTTGGTTTTCTGACAAAAGTCTATCAGTCCCTGAAAGCTGGGAAAATAGTGATTTCAGCCCCACAAACAGGCTTAGCACGGGGGAAAAGGCCTAGCAGCAAAAGGGTTAAAAATGCCCCAATTTTTTTTTTTTTCACGCAGATGGAGTCGTGACCCCATCACGGCGCTCAGCGCAGCCCCGTGTAATGTTGTGGTGGAGTCGCGAACCTCGCGGGTATGAATAAGAAAAAACATTCACTCAGGCATTAATGCATGCTCTCACAGAGCTACACAGAGAGTCCCATATCCAATCACAGCCACACTTAGAGACATATACATCCAGACACACTCCGAGACTCACACACCCACTCAAAGATCCACTCTTAGAGTCAGTCACCAAGTCAGAGACCCACTCACAGACTCTTGCACCCACTCACAGACCCACTCAGACTCACACACCTACTCACAGACCCACTCAGACACTCATGCTCCCACTCACAGATCCACTAAGACAATCATTCACCCACTCACAGACCCACTGAGACACTCACACACCCACTCACAGAGCCACTCGTATAGTCACTCACTGACTCAGAGACCCACTCACAGACTCTTGCACCCACTTACAGGCCCACTCAGATGCTCATGCACTCACTTACAGATCCACTCAGAAAGTGACACACCCACTCACAGACCCACTCAGAGACTTGCATACCCACTCAGAGACCCGCCCAGACACTCATGCTCCCACTCACAGAACCACTAAGACAATCATTCACCCATTCACAGACCCACTGAAAGCCTCACACATCCATTTACATACCCACTTCCAACCTCATGCACAACGTCATGGACCATCTCAAACACCTACTCAGACACTTATGAACTCAATCACTCACAGACCCACTCAGAGACTGATGCTCTCAGTCACAGGCCCACTTAGGCAATGATGCACCCACTCACACTCCCACTGAGACACTCACAGACCCACTCACAGACCCAGTCAGACACTCCCAGAGGCAGTGAGAGACCCACTTAGAGATTCATGGACCGACTCACATACTCACTACAGACTCTTGAACTCACTCAGAGACCCACTCAGCTGCTCTCGCACTCAATTACAGATCCACTGAGAGACTGATGCACCCACTCACAGACTCACTCAGACATTAACACACCCAATCACAGACCCACTCAGACAATCATGCACCCACTCACAAACTCACTCAGAGACTCATGTACTCCCTCACAGACCCACTCAGACATATGTACCCACTTGCATACACAGTTAGAGACTCACAAAACTACTCACAAAATCATTGTAACATATATAGATATAAAATTTGAGTTATAAATGTAAAATGTGTTGTTGTACCTTGAATTCGTGCTTTTGCTTTGTGGATCCTTGACAGGGTTGGGACTCCGATATTTTTTTTAAAAAAAGGGATTTTAAATTAATATTTTTTAAGAATGTATGACGTTATATCGCATACATTCACAACGTGGTATTTTACATCGCGTTCATTACAACGCAAGTCGTTACAACGGCTTGCGCTGGAGGGCGCTGGACTTAGGAATAGTATGATTTACTATTCAAACTCCAGTCTACGAACAGTAGGGAAGGTGTTGGAATAGTAAATCATACTATTCTTTAGGTTAGTGCGCCATCCAGCGCAAGTCGTTGTAACGACTTGCGTTGTAATGACCGCGATGTAAAGGCATTGCGATGCAATGCCCGCGTTGCAATGGATGTCTCCCATTTTTTAGTATTGGGCAATAGGGTGGCTCTGAAGAGAGCCTTTGTATGTATTGTGAGTATGTGACAGCTATACATAAGACCGGATGCAGAGTTTCAGGTTGCTGAGAAACGCACTGTTGCCTTCATCTGTAAAGTGAACACCCTCATTTCACTAAATTCCATGCATGGTGAAACAAAGATTGTTGTTGTAGATAGAGCCCATGTTATGGTCTCTGAGGAATGGAGAAAGCTTTATTAACATGTTTCCTGGCTTTGTCAATCTGGGGACAGAATTGATTTGACCACTTCCATTTCTGCCTTTGGCATATTTTGGAATACACCAAGAGAGTGCGAGGCAAAAGTGTCAGTAACTGGCCAAAGGTCTGTTTCATTGCAATTTTCAAACCAGCCCCAGTAACAGTACCTAGGTCATTGCCACCACAGTGCACTATTAAAAGGTCTGGATTTTTGGCAATTTGCAATACTCTCAACAAAGGCAGCAATTGGCGCAACTTCAAACTTCTTTGGCCAAACCATTTAATGTCCACATTCGGCAAGCCCAAGTTTCCAATATTCAAATAAGATGTATTATTTAAATATGGAGATACAAAAGCATGTGAACGTTCTCTTACAATAATGGCGCTCACAGTAACAACAAGTCTGTTATGATGGTTGACTGTCATAGTCCTCTTTCCATTGTAACTATTCTTGCACAGAGGTGAATATTAACTGAATGGAAACGTGTACACGCCCTAACCCATGATTAAGGAGAAGCTGATCTGCGAAACGTGTTGTGAAGTTTTTTTCGTGTTTTGGTTATCCTGAATAAAACCAAATTCTAAGCATCAAGCAGAGGAGACTTGTGGATTATTTGAAGTGCTGTGGAGCACCTGTGTTTAGATGTTTTTAGGCTTCACGCACCGAACCACAGGTCACCGAACTAAGAGCTGGGGTATTGTGTGTAAAAATGGTGATTGTATATATATATGTTTATATTTAGGCTGTTGTAACTGAAAGTTTAATCTATTAAGTTTACAACATTATTTGTGTAATGTATTACATACATGTAAATATTTGAAAATATTTGTCAGTAGATGAAGTCAAATGTAAGGTACCCTGTACCTAGGAAATGTGATATGGTTTTATGTACATAAAGGGTAACATATGTAGTTAGAGGTTTAACTGGTCTATATATACACCTATTAGTTTAAATGGTTAGTTGTACATTCACTCTCCAATCCTGATTTCAATCTGATATAAGTAGATGCAAAAGGAGAGAGCCACTAATACAGCCCATGAGACAGTGTAAGTAACATCTAAACATTCAGTGACACACATAGAGCCAACTGCTAGGTATGCAGTACTAATGGAGCCGGTTGCACACTACCTTTGATATCCTAAGAGTAACTAAGAGACCCAGAAGAGAATCCATGCCACCTGTTATAGATAGATTTACAAAACTTTACTGTAACGAAGAAATCAAGTTTTGTTTGATAAAAGTAAGTTACAGATGGAAACACACTCTCACATAGAGACTAGGGCAGTTAATAAGATATATATTAAAGAACTGGCGCTACCAAGTTGTTAGACCTGGCATCCTTGGCGTGGGTCTCCCTTCCAT
>CAWUFW010032193.1:0-14306 GCA_963921515.1 Calotriton arnoldi | reverse complement strand
TGACAATCTTGCTTACTTCTCCTCTGCACTGCAGGGCGTCTACTGTCCATCGACCATTCCCAGACCTGGCAACGATGGTGGAACGGGACAGCATCCGACGGTACCGCTTCACCAGGCAGCTGATTGAGGATTTGGCAGTGCAGTTGTCCCCACATTTCCACCCTGGCCGGCCGTATCCTACAGCGCTGACCCCCAAGGTGAAGGTGATGGCAGCCCTACACTTCTTTGCCACCGGTACCTTCCAACATACTGTGGAGACTGCTGGTGGGATGTCACAGACCATGTTGAGCCGTGTGCTCCGCGATGTTTTGGCGGCAATGTTGCTATTCCTGAACCGGTACATCTATTTCCCTAGACTGCGACGACTCACTGACGTGAAGAGTGACTTTTATGCCCTGGGGAGGATGCTGCATGTCATTGGCTCCATTGATGGGACACATGTGGCTTTGGTACCACCACAGGCCCAGGAGCAGGCCTACCGTAACCGCAAGCACTACCACTCGGTCAATGCACTGGTGGTGTGTCTTGCAGACATGACCATCACACACGTGTGTGCCCGTTTCCCTGGTTCAGCACACGATGCCTTTGTGATGAGGAGTAGTCGCATCCCCAGGATGATGGCACAGATGCAGAACCAGCGTGCCTGGCTTGTCGGTGTGTACTGACTTTGTGCCATTGTGTGTGATCTGATCTGTAGTATTCCGCCCACTTTTCCAAGTCATCTAATGTGCACTTGTCTGTCCGTAGGTGACTCGGGATACCCCAACATGCCGTGGTTGCTGACACCCCTCAGGAACCCTGTGACACCAGCCCAGATGCGCTACAATGAGGCACATGGTCGGACCAGGAGAGTGATTGAGCGGACATTTGGTCTCCTGAAGAGCCGCTTCCGCTGCCTGGACAAGACCGGAGGGTCCCTCCCATATGCCCCTGCGAAAGTGTGCAAGATTATCATCGTCTGCTGCATGCTCCACAACCTGGCAGTGCGGAAGGAGTTGCCTCTCATCCAGGATGACAATGACCAACATCCGCCACCTGTGGAGGATCCTGGCCTGGACCACGATGCCAGTGACGATGATGATGATGATGATGAGGGTGATGTCCGCACACAGCTCATCACCAACTTCTTTAGCTGAATGTGAGTATCCTGAGGTGTCATGTCAATGATGTGAGTTGGCATGATATGTGTAGGTGGTGCTCTGGTGCTGTTGGAGTGTGTCCATGGGCTACTTGACTGGATGTGTGTTGCGATGTGTGCTTACAGGTGGGCTGTACTCCCCAACAGTGTTGACATGCTAACTTGGTTCTGGGTGGGTATCTTGTAACATGTATTGTGCATGAGTTTTGCTGTTCTGTCCTGTACTCCATTGCTTTTGACTGTGTGTCATTTCTGTCCTTCACAGGGTACTCTCAGATTCGTTTGGTCAACTGTGTCCACCGACGACGTGAGTGCACTTCCAGGCTGGTAGCTGTTGTGTCGCTACAGGTGATGTGCGCCACACTCATGGACTTCCTTCCGTCTACAGTTGTTGACTGTGTGCCCGCTGCCAGGTGGGATTACCTTGCATCTGTAGTGGTTATGACATGTTGCAACTGTGTAATAAACCTGTGCTTCACTTTGTGATGTGCGTTGTCTGTGGTCACACATTTGACTGCCATTTGCTTACTGCACCTATGGGCTACTTGACTACAACTGGGAATGGGTGTGGTGTCTGTACATTGCACCGTCTTCCCTGGCAACATCAGTGTAGGCAATGAGTCAGATGCCCTAGGTGTGTATGTTTTGTGTAGCCCTGGTGGTGTGTCTCCCTCATATGTGTCACGTTGCCTTTACTCACATGCCTGTTTTGTACTTGCTGTTGCAGTTCGCATACACAGTGTAATTTTGCAGTTCATCATCCCCATAACAGCACCCACGTTGGAATCACAACAGAGGCAAGTATGGTGTATTAGTGTGTTTATTGTGATACATTTGTGTGAATAGTGCATAGGATGGGTAGTGCTGTACATAAATCTTGCAATCAGAAGTTCCTAGGTGAATTGAAAGTCCTGGTAGACAGAATCCCCAGTATCGGGCCACAGTTGTCTGACACATTGGTCCAACTTGTACTCCCCATGCAATGTGTGGGAGTAAGTGTTGCCGCCAACAGGGTGAACAGTCTGTGCACAAAGGTGAACATCCAGAACAGGTTCAGGCTTCCTGGGAGTTGCGCTTGGCCATTGGCCTCTCACTTGCCCCTCTTCGGACGACCCTCTTCTTGGGGGGCCCTCAAGTACAGGCTGCTGCGGTGCAGGGGACTCTCCGCCAGAGTCATCCTCCCTCCCTGTGGCAGTTGCAGTTTGGGCAGCACCAGATGTTGTTGGCACACAGGGAGGTGTGGACTGGTTGCTGTTCATCTGGCGGAGGCATTGTAAAATGTCCCTGTGCACCGCCGTCATCTCATGCAGTGCATCCCACTTGGACTCCACGCGGGACATGTGTGAGTCCACGCGTGGACATGTGTGACTCCACGTGGGACATGTGAGAGTCCAAGCAGGCATGATGGGCAGCCTGTTGCTGTTTCATGTCTCTGAGGAGCCCCACTACCTGGCTGAGGTCTCCGGTGCTGGACTGGCACGCATCAGCTATGCGTACCAGTTGTGGGTCAACATGCACACCAGCAACCTCTGCAAGCAGCGACCTCTGTCTCCCACTCCTCCCACCACCCCTGCTGACATGTGCAGTGCGTGCAGTGGCACGCACAGATGACCCTGGTCCACCTTGGGGTTGGTGGTGGTGGTGGTGTCCATTGCCCCAGGTTGGTCCAGGGTCCCTGTGCTGGTGTTGCTCCTTGTTCTGTCCATGTCGGCAGGGATGGTATTTGTGTTGACAGTCGTTGGAGGGGTGGGTGCAGGGGGTGCAGCTGGTGGTCCTGCTGGTGCTGCAGCTAGTGGTCCTGCTGGTGCTGCATGTAGACTTGCACCGGATGTGCCAGGTTGGTCTTCTTCGTCCGAGGAGGGCAGAGGCTGTACGACACCAGTGAGCTCCGCATCCTCTTGAGCCTGGGACTGGGACTCCTCAGCGTCTGCTGCTGTGTCCCCATCATCACCTGTTTTTGGGAGACACACACAATGTATGTTATGATTCTGCAGGCATCAATGGTTGACACACATGACAGTTGTGACTGTGCCTCTGGGTGCGGGCCTGTACATTGCATTGTCCTAAGTCGTCACAGTCAGGGGTTGATATTGGTGTGGCACATTGTCCTGCATTATTTGGGCATTTCTATGTATTTGTTGGGGTGTGAACATGGTCTGCATTGGTTGTGTTTGGTTGACAGCCGGCCCTCCTTCCCACCCACCCAGCCAGTCAGTTATCCCACCATGGACTGTGCTTGCATTGCAGGGAGTGGAAGTTGTCTCTCAGGATGTCAGTCAGTGGTGTCCTGCTGTTTGTTGGTGCACAGTTGCCAGCAGGGCCTTGTGCTCCCCACAGCAGTAGCCAGTGTCAGCCATCTTGTGAGTCCTTCTCCACTCCCTGTGATGTGAGCATGGTTCAGGGTGGTATTGATGGGACAGTTGTGGGGTTGACCAATATCAGTGACTGCCACTCCCATCATGCTATTGCCTCCACCCCACTTGCCAGCATTCCCATACTTACTTGCTTTTGTGGGGAGTTCAGTGTGTGTGGGTGTGAGGGCAATGGCAAGATGGCTGACAGTGGTGTCCTGCTGTTGGTTGGTGTGCAGTTCCCAGCATGCCCTTGTGCTCCCCACGACACAGCGACAGTGTCAGACATCTTTGATGGGCCTTTCCACTCTCTGTGGGATGTGCATGCGTGAGTGTGAGCTTGCTGGGCCATGTGGTGGGGGATGTAGAGCTGTGACTATGACTCCCATCATGCTATTGCCTCCATCCCCCTTCCCAGCATGCCCATGCTTCCTTCCTTTTGACTCTGCCTCCCTGTGGGGTGGGCTGGCTGTGCTGACAGGATGGCTGGGAGTGTTGTCCTGGCAGTTGTTTGGCTAAAAGTCCCAAGAGTGTCCCTGTGCTTCACACAACATAACCCAGGGTGGTGGTTGTTTGTGGGATCTTGAGTTAGGATAGGAGGCATTGCATTCTACCAGGTGTGTTCTGTGGAGTTTGTGTTGAGGGGGGGTGTGAGGGGAGGTGCTTGTGACTATGGTCAGTGCTGCAAGTCCTCCTTCCCACCCAGCCAGCCAGTCAGATATCCCACCATGGAACGTGCTTGCATTGCAGGGAGTGGAAGTTGTCTCTCAGGATGTCAGTCAGTGGTGTCCTGCTGTTTGTTGGTGCACAGTTGCCAGCAGGGCCTTGTGCTCCCCACAGCAGTAGCCAGTGTCAGCCATCTTGTGTGTCCTTATCCACTCCCTGTGATGTGAGCCTGGTTCAGGGTGGTGTTGATGGACCAGTTGTGAGGCTGAGCAATGTCTGTGACTACCACTCCCATCATGCTATTGCCTCCACCCCCTTCCCAGCATGCCCATGCTTCCTTCCTTTGACTCTGCTTCCCTGTGGGGTGGGCTGGCTGTGCTGACAGGATGGCTGGAAGTGTTGTCCTGGCAGTTGTTTGGCTAAAAGTCCCAAGAGTGTCCCTGTGCTTCACACAACATAACCCAGGGTGGTGGTTCTTTGTGGGATCTTGAGTTAGGATGGGAGGCATTGCATTCTACCAGGTGGGTTCTGTGGAGTTTGTGTTGAGGGGGGGTGTGAGGGGAGGTGCTTGTGACTATGGTCAGTGCTGCAAGTCCTCCTTCCCACCCAGCCAGCCAGTCAGATATCCCACAATGGAACGTGCTTGCATTGCAGGGAGTGGAAGTTGTCTCTCAGGATGTCAGACAGTGGTGTCCTGCTGTTTGTTGGTGCACAGTTGCCAGCAGGGCCTTGTGCTCCCCACAGCAGTAGCCAGTGTCAGCCATCTTGTGTGTCCTTATCCACTCCCTGTGATGTGAGCCTGGTTCAGGGTGGTGTTGATGGGCCAGTTGTGAGGCTGAGCAATGTCTGTGACTACCACTCCCATCATGCTATTGCCTCCACCCCCTTCCCAGCATGCCCATGCTTCCTTCCTTTTGACTCTGCTTCCCTGTGGGGTGGGCTGGCTGTGCTGACAGGATGGCTGGGAGTGTTGTCCTGGCAGTTGTTTGGCTAAAAGTCCCAAGAGTGTCCCTGTGCTTCACACAACATAACCCAGGGTGGTGGTTCTTTGTGGGATCTTGAGTTAGGATGGGAGGCATTGCATTCTACCAGGTGGGTTCTGTGGAGTTTGTGTTGAGGGGGTGTGAGGGGAGGTGCTTGTGACTATGGTCAGTGCTGCAAGTCCTCCTTCCCACCCAGCTAGCCAGATATCCCACCATGGAACGTGCTTGCATTGCAGGGAGTGGAAGTTGTCTCTCAGGATGTCAGTCAGTGGTGTCCTGCTGTTTGTTGGTGCACAGTTGCCAGCAGGGCCTTGTGCTCCCCACAGCAGTTGCCAGTGTCAGCCATCTTGTGAGTCCTTCTCCACTCCCTGTGATGTGCGCCTGGTTCATGGTGGTGTTGATGGGACAGTTGGGGGGGCAATATGTGTGACTGCGACTCCCATGATGCTATTGGCTACACTGACTTGGCCAGCATACACAGAATTCCTTCCTTTGAGTGGTCTTCACTGTGTGTTGGTGTTGTTGTGGTGGCTACATGTCTGGATGTGTTTGTTAGTTCTATTTGTGCCACTGCCTAGCTGTAGTTGTAGTTGTGTTTGTACATGTGATGGCACAGTTGGATGTGACTTTTTGATGGCATGTGTTGTGTTTATCTGACTGACATACACATTTTGGGATGATTCTGTTCTGGTTGCTGTGTAATTGCTATGAGTGCATGGTTTGACTCTCCCTTGACAGTGATGTGTGTGTGTTTTGTGGCAGAATATTGTGTACATTTGTTGTGTACTCACCAGGCTCTGGGATGTTCTCTAGTCCATATACGCTCACTGGCGGAAGGATGGCCCGCACCTTCTCCTCCCAGGGCCTGAGGTATATTGGCTTGGCAGGAGGGCCACTGACGGTGTATTGGCTCAGGAGGTAGTCTTTCTTGAGCAGGTCCCGTACCCTCCTGCGCACGTCATACCACCTGTTCTGGATGTCGCTCTTTGTGCGCAGACATGGTGATTGTGCGTTCACCCTGTTGAGGATCCTCTCCCACATCTTGGTTTTCTGGGAGATGGGGGTCTGTTGGACCAGTGTGCCAAACAGCTGTGGCTCTACCCTGAGGATCTCGTCTACCATGACTTCCAATTCACAATCTAGGAACTTGTGATTCTTCTTGGGGGCATGGTGATGGGTGGTGATGGTGAGTGATGTGTGTGTTGGTGTGCAGGTGAGGGTGTGTTAGTGTGTGTTTTGCTGGGTGTATGTGAGGTAGGTATTTGTTGGTGTGCTGATGGTGTGTGGCTTGTGTGAGGGATGAGCTGTGGGTGTGTGGTTGCTGTCTCTTGGGTGCTGGCAGTGGAATGGCATTTGCAAAGGATCATGGTTGTGATTTGTGTCCTTTATATGGGTGGAGTTGTGGGTGTGTCTTTGTTCTCTGTCCCCACCCCCAGTATTTATTGGCTTTGTAATTGCTTGTTTGGCCTTTTTTTGTGTGATTTTTCCTTTGTACTGTCTGTGCATGTTGGAAACGTTCTTGTGACCGAGTCGGACCCTGCATTTGTCTCGTACGGTGTTCTCCGCTTCGTTCACGCTGTGTTTGTGCAGTTTTCTATGCTGCGTACGCGTCGGTCGCGGTGTTTTGTGTTGCTTCGGCTCGGTTTTGTATACGTGATCGGTCGTACGGCTTGTCCTCCGTCCGACTCGCTCGTGGTTTTCGCGCCTTGCATCGTACTTTGCGGTTTGGAGTTCGCGTGTACGTTTCGGTCGGATTTGTTCCGGGTGCGTGTCGGTCGGTTGGATTCGCGTGTTTTTCCTACCGGATTGCTGTTTTCCGTGCGGCTCGGTCGTTCGACTTGGGTTCTGTACGTGTCGGTCGGATTTTGCACGCCTTGCATCGTACTTGGCGTGTCGGGCGCCACAGGTACGTGTCGGTCGGTATAATTTCCGGCTCCGAGTCGGTCGGTGCTTTTTCCGGCCCGAATCGGAATCGACCCCTTAGTGTCCAGCACCTTCCCTGATTTAATGTAGTTTGGAGTGGGAATAGTAAATTATATATGCTTAGTGTCCAGCACCTTCCCTGGGTTGACATAGTTTGGAGTGAGAATAGCTAATTATATGTGTTTAGTGTCCCGCACCTTCCCTGAGTTAATGTAGTTTGGAGTGGGAATAGTAATTTATATAAGTTAAGTGTCCAGCACCTTCCCTGATTTAATGTAGTTTGGAGTGGGAATAGTAAATTAGATATGTTTAGGGCCCATCACCTTCATTGATTTAATGTGGTTTGGAGTGGGAACAGTAAATTATATATGTTTAGTGTCCAGCACCTTCCCTGGGTTAATGTAGTTTGTAGTAGGAATAGTAAATATGTATGTTTAGTGTCCAGCACCTTCCCTGATTTAATGTAGTTTTGAGTGGGAATAGTAAATTATATATGTTTAGTGTCCAGTACCTTCCCTGGGTTCATGTAGTTTGGAGTGGGAGTAGCAAATTATATCTGTTTAATGTTCAGCACATTCCTTGAGTTAATGTGGTTTGGAGTGGGAATATTAAATTATATATGTTTAGTGTCCAGCACCTTCCTTGATTTATTGTAGTTTGGAATGGGAATAGTTAATTATATATGTTTAATGTCCAGCACCTTCCTCGAGTTATTGTGGTTTGAAGTGGGAATAATAAATTATACATGTTTACTGTCAAGCACCTTCCCTGGTTTAATGTAGTTTGGAGGGGGTATATTAAATTATATATATTTAGTGTCCAGTATGTTCCCTGGGTTAATGTAGTTTGGAGTGGGAATAGTAAATTATATATGCTTAGTGTCCAGCACCTTCCATGATTTAATTTAGTTTGGAGTGGGAAAAGTAAATTATATATGTCCCTTCGACGTGGAAGCAAGCCAAACTCTTGCCTCTGCTTAAAAAGCCATCGCTTGATCCTTTGATTCCTACAAGCTACCGGTCAATTTCGCTTCTGCCTGCAGTGGCTAAAGTCTGTGAGAAGGCGGTAAATAGACAACTTACTGCCTTCGTGGAAGACTAAGGCCTGTTCCATCCAGCTCAATCTGGATTTAGGGCCAAGCATAGTACGGAGTCGGCCTTGGTTGAAGTGACTGAGGCCATCAGAGAGTGTTTGGATGCTGGCGGCAGAGCGGCTCTGATTTTATTAGACCTCTCTGTGGCTTTCGATACTGTCCCTCACTCGCTGCTGCTGGCCAGGCTGGCTGATATTGGGGTGACAGGGTCTGCGCTGCGTTGGGTTGGTTCTTTTTTGGACCATCGCTCACAGCAAGTCTGGCTGCCCCCGTTCATCTCTACGCCGCAAGATCTGTCCACTGGAGTCCCTCAGGGCTCTATCCTTAGCCCTCTTCTTTTCAATATTTATATGACCCCTCTGATCTATCTGGCTGAGGAGCTGGGGGCCAAGGTCATCACTTATGCTGACGACACCCAGCTCCTCTTTACCTGGAATAAAGATGACTCTTCTCCGGCTCAGGCCAGAGCCTGCCTGTCGGCTGTTTTCAAATGGCTTCGTGCGGCGGAGCTTAAGTGCAACGAGGATAAGTCCGAAATCCTCTTGTACGGTTCCTTTCCTTCGCAATTCAAGGAATCCCTTTGGCCGGCCGAATATCCTATTCCTATTTCAGAGGGCCAACCTGTAAACAATCTGGGGGTCTGGTTCAATGAGGATATCAGGTTTACCACTCAGACAAAAAAATTAGCCGAACAATGTTTTTGTGTCCTAAGATCTCTTAGGAAATTTCTGCCACTTTTACCACAGCCGGCTAAAGAGATGGTCATTCGCGCCCTAATATTGTCACGCATTGATTATGCGAATGCTCTTTATGTGGGCGTTCCTGGGTACCAGTTAAAAAAACTCCAGTCTATCCAGAATGCCGCAGCCAGGGTTTTATTGAATATCCTTCGAAGGTCAAGCATACGACAACTATCTGCATGATCTCCACTGGCTGCCAGTTGTGGAAAGAGTGAGATTTAAAGCCCTTACAACAGCGCACGCAGCCCTGTATCAGTCTGGCCCTGGCTACCTTAGGAAGCATTTTAAATTCTACGTGCCCCCAAGAAATTTACGTTCTATGGCACAGTTCCTCGCAGCGATTCTACGTTTCCACCAGGTGAGAATGGGCGGTAGCTCTTTGGCTTATAGGGCTGCTGTGGCTTGGAACGCACTGCCCTTGGAACTGCGCTGCATCCAAGATGTCAAGCTGTTCAGGAAACGGCTGAAAACATTGCTCTTTGTATAGAACTCCGTTGACTAATTCCCATCTGCTCGCAAGGTACCGCGCCGGGACACTCCTGAGTAGCCGCGCGCGATATAAATGCATATAACATAACATGTGTTTAGTGTTCAGCACCTTCCTTGGGTTAATGTAGTTTGGAGTGGGGATAGTAAAATATATATTTTAGTGTACAGCACCTTCCCAGATTTAATGTAGTTTGGAGTGGGAACAGTAAATTATATATGCTTAGTGTCCAGCACCTTCCCTGGGTTACTGTAGTTTGGAGTGGAGATAGTAAATTATATATGTTTAGTGTCCAGCACCTTCCCTGATTTAACTTAGTTTGGAGTGGGAATAGTAAATTATATATGTTTAGTGTCCAGCGCCTTCCCTGGGTTAATGTAGTTTGGAGTGGGAATGGCTAATTATATCTGTTTAATGTCCAGCACCTTCCTTAAGTTAATGTGGTTTGGAGTGGGAACATTAAATAATATATGTTTACTGCCCAGCACCTTCCCTGGTTTAATGTAGTTTGAAGAGGGAATAATAAATTATATATGTTTAGTGTCCAGCACCTTCCCTGATTTAATGTAGTTTGGTTTGGGAATAGTAAATTATGTATGTTTAGTGTCCAGCACCTTCCCTGGGTTACTGTAGTTTGGAGTGGGAATAGAAAATTATGATATGTTTAGTGCCCATCACCATCCCTGATTTAATGTGGTTTGGAGTGGGAATAGTAAATTATATATGTTTAGTGTCCAGTACCTTCCCTGGGTTCATGTAGTTTGTAGTAGGAATAGTAAATATGTATGTTTAGTGTCCAGCACCTTCCCTGATTTAATGTAGTTTGGAGTGGGAATAGTAAATTATATATGTTTAGTGTCCAGCACCTTCCCTGGGTTAATGTAGTTTGGAGTGGGAATAGTAAATTATATATGTTTAGTGTCCAGCACCTTCCCTGATTTAATGTAGTTTGGAGTGGGAATAGTAAATTATATATGTTTAGTGTCCAGCACCTTCCCTGATTTAATGTAGTTTGGAGTGGGAATAGTAAATTATATATGTTTAGTGTCCAGCACCTTCCCTGATTTAATGTAGGTTTGAGTGGGAATAGTAAATTATATATGTTTAGTGTCCAGTACTTTCCGTGGGTTCATGTAGTTTGGAGGTGGGGTAGTAAATTATATATGTTTAGTGTCCAGCACCTTCCATGATTTAATGTAGTTTGGAGTGGGAATAGTAAATTATATATGTTTAGTGTCCAGCACCTTCCCTGGGTTAATGTAGTTTGGAGTGGGAATAGCTAATTATATCTGTTTAATGTCCAGCACCTTCCTTGAGTTAATGTGGTTTGGAGTGGGAATATTAAATTATATATGTTTAGTGTCCAGCACCTTCCCTGATTTAATGTAGTTTGGAGTGGGAATAGCTAATTATATATGTTTAATGTCCAGCACCTTCCTTGAGTTAATGTGGTTTGGAGTGGGAATATTAAATTATATATGTTTAGTGTCCAGCACCTTCCCTGGTTTAATGTAGTTTGGAGTGGGAATAGTAAATTATATATGTTTAGTGTCCAGCACCTTCCCTGATTTAATGTAGTTTGGAGTGGGAATAGTAAATTATATATGTTTAGTGTCCAGCACCTTCCCTGATTTAATGTAGTTTGGAGTGGGAATAGTAAATTATATATGTTTAGTGTCCAGCACCTTCCCTGGGTTAATGTAGTTTGGAGTGGGAATAGCTAATTATATATGTTTAATGTCCAGCACCTTCCTTGAGTTAATGTGGTTTGAAGTGGGAATATTAAATTATATATGTTTAGTGTCCAGCACCTTCCCTGGTTTAATGTAGTTTGGAGGGGGAATATTAAATTATATATATTTAGTGTCCAGCACCTTCCCTGGGTTAATGTAGTTTGGAGTGGGAATAGTAAATTATATATGTTTAGTGTCCAGCACCTTCCCTGATTTAATGTAGTTTGGAGTGGGAATAGCTAATTATATCTGTTTAATGTCCAGCACCTTCCTTGAGTTAATGTGGTTTGGAGTGGGATTTTTAAATTATATATTTTTACTGCCCAGCACCTTCCCTGGGTTAATGTAGTTTGGAGTGGGAATAGTAAATTATATATGTTTGGTGTCCTGCACCTTCCCTGATTTAATGACGTTTGGAGTGGCAATAGCTAATTATATATGTTTAATGTCCAGCACCTTCCTTGAGTTAATGTGGTTTGGAGTGGGAATATTAATTTATATATGTTTAGTGTCCAGCACCTTCCCTGATTTAATGTAGTTTGGAGTGGGAATAGTAAATTATGTATGTTTAGTGTTCAGCACCTTCTGTGATTTTATGTAGTTTGGAGTGGGAATAGCTAATTATATATGTTAATGTCCAGCACCTTCTCTGGGTTAACGTATTTTGGAGTGGGAATAGTTAATAATATATATTTAATGTCCAGCACCTTCCCTGGGTTCATGTAGTTTGGAGGGGGGATAGTAAATTATATATGTTTATTGTCCAGCAGCGTCCCTGATTTAATGTAGCTTGGAGAGGAAATAGTAAATTATATATGTTTAGTGTCCAGCACCTTCCCTAGGTTAATGTAGTTTGGAGTGGGAATAACTAATTACATATGTTTAGGTCCAGCACCTTCCTTGAGTTAATGTGGTTTGAAGTGGGAATATTTTAAATTGTATATGTTTAGTGTCCAGCACCTTCCCTGGTTTAATGTAGTTTGGAGAGGAAATATTAAATTATACATATTTAGTGTCCACCACATTCCCTGGGTTTATGTAGGTTGGAGTGGGAATAGTAATTGATATATGTTTAGTGTCCAGCACCTTCCCTGATTTAATGTAGGTTGGAGTGGGAATAGTAATTGATATATGTTTAGTTTCCAGCACCTTCCCTGGGTTAATGTAGTTTGGAGTTGGAATAGTAAATATGTATGTTTAGTGTCCAGCACCTTCCCTGATTTAATGTAGTTTGGAGTGGGAATAGTAAATTATATATGTTTATGGTCCAGCACCTTCCCTGATTTAATGTAGTTTGGAGGGGGAATAGCTAATTATATATGTTTAATGTCCAGCACTTTCCTTGAGTTAATGTGGTTTGGAGTGAGAATATTAAATTATATATGTTTAATGTCCAGCACCTTCCCTGGTTTAATGTAGTTTGGAGTGGGAATAGTAATTTATATATGTTTAGTGTCCAGCACCTTCCGTGATTTTATGTAGTTTGGATTGGGAATATTAAATTATATATGTTTGGTGTCCAGCACCTTCCCTGGTTTAATGTAGTTTGGAGTGGGAATAGTAATTTATATATGTTTAGTGTCCAGCACCTTCCGTGATTTTATGTAGTTTGGATTGGGAATATTAAATTATGTATGCTTAGTGTCCAGCACCTTCCGTGATTTAATGTAGTTTGGAGTGGGAGTTGTAAATTATGTATGCTTAGTGTCCAGCACCTTCCCTGGGTTAATGTAGTCTGGGGTGGGAATATTAAATTATATATTTTTAGTGTCCAGCACCTTCCCTGATTTAATGTATTTTGGTGTGGGAATAGTAAATTATATATGTTTAGTGTGCAGCACCTTCCCTGGGTTAACATACTTTGGAGTGGGAATTGCTAATTATATACATTTAATGTCCACCACCTTCCCTGGTTTAATGTAGTTTGGAGTGGGAATTAGTAATTATATCTTTGTAATGTCCAGCACCTTCCTTGAGTTAATGTGGTTTGGTGTGGGAATATTAAATTATATATGTTTACTGTCCAGCACCTTCCCCGGGTTAATGTAGTTTGGAGTGGGAATAGTAAATTATATATGTTTAATGTCCAGCACCTTCCCTGATTTAATGTAGTTTGGAGGGGGAATAGCTAATTATATATGTTTAATGTCCAGCACTTTCCTTGAGTTAATGTGGTTTGGAGTGAGAATATTAATTATATAGGGCAGATTTATAGCTTGCGCACTTTTGCGTCACTTTTAACATGGGAAAAGTGACGCAAAAGTGGCGCAAGGGGCTTGTAAATCTGCCCCTATATGTTTAATGTCCAGCACCTTCCCTGGTTTAATGTAGTTTGGAGTGGGAATAGTAATTTATATATGTTTAGTGTCCAGCACCTTCCGTGATTTTATGTAGTTTGGAGTGGGAATATTAAATTATATATGTTTGGTGTCCAGCACCTTCCTGGGTTAACGTAGTTTGGAGAGGGAATAGCTAATTATCTATGTTTAATGTCCAGCACCTTCCCTGGGTAAATGTAGTTTGGAGTGGGAATAGTAAATTATATATGTTTAGTGTCCATCACCTTCTCTGATTTAATGTAGTTTGGAGTGGGAATAGGAAATTATATATTTTTAGTGTCCAGCACCTTCCCTGATTTAATGTATTTTGGTGTGGGAATAGTAAATTATATATGTTTAGTGTCCAGCACTTTCCCTGGCTTAATGTAGTTTGGAGGGGGGATAGTAAATTATATATGTTTACTGTCCAGCACCTTCCCTGATTTAATGTAGTTTGGAGTGGGTATAGTAAATTATATATGTTTAGTGTCCAGCATCTTCCCTGATTTAATGTAGTTTGGAGTGGGAATAGGAAATTATATATGTTTAGTGTCAAGCACCTTTCCTGGGTTAACGTTGTTTGGAGTGGGAATAGCTAATTATCTATGTTTAATGTCCAGCACCTTCCTTGAGTTAATGTAGTTTGGAGTGGCAATAATAAATTATATATGTTTGGTGTCCAGCACCTTTCCTGATTCAATGTAGTTTGGAGTTGGAATAGCTAATTATATCTGTTTAGTGTCCAGCACCTTCCTTGAGTTAATGTGTTTTGGAGTGGGAATATTAAATTATATACGTTTTCTGTCCAGCACCTTCCCTGGGTTAATGTAGTTTGGAGTGGTAATTGCAAATTATATATATTAGTGGCCGATTC
>CAWUFW010032192.1:0-14306 GCA_963921515.1 Calotriton arnoldi | reverse complement strand
GATACTACCTCCTTAGGGAAACCCACTCTGGAAACAATTCCCAGGAGGGCTCTAGCCACAACAGGAGCTGTGTTAGTCCTAAGTGGAATTGCTTCTGGATACCTAGTGGCATGGTCCACCACCACTAGTATGAATCTGCGCCCAGATGCAGTCTGAGGATCCATGTGACCAACAATGTCAACCCCAACCCTCTCAAAGGGAACCCCCACCACAGGTAGTGGTATCAGGGGGGCCTTTGTAGTACCACCTGCCTTACCACTGGCTTGGCAAGTGATACAGGAGTGACAAAACTCCTTTGTGTCCTCTGACATTGATGCAGGGATTCTGCTCATGCACAGAACTGTGCGCCGGAAACCAGGACCTTGGTGTATTGTGGTGTACCAAAAACACACCTCAGTGCCCAGAACCCCAATCCGACTAGCATCAGTGTCTCATTCATTCTCCGTGCTACAGCGAAGCTACCAATGATTAGACAACCCAGAACAAGCGACTTAGTGAACTTTCAGGAATAGTGGGAATCAAGAACACTCTTTCGTTTTTATTCTCATACAAGTCCACAACGTGAGTAATTAGAGACACGGTATAGTTTAAAATGTTTATTTTAACTACGTCCTCTAAGATGCAGTATTTTCGCCAACATTAGCAAACAAATGCATAAAAATAAAACAATCAGCATTGTTACAATTCCATAAAATACAAAGGGAGAAATCATATTATAATGATAGTGGACCCAGGTCTATAGCCCCTTGTGAACCACCCTCCCCTTGCTGGGAGCTAGCTTTTATAATAATAGAAGATCTCTAGGTTAAAACGGGGAACCCCATACCTCCAAGATCAGATGAAGTAAATCACAACCCAGGATCAGCACAGCTCTCTGTAGATGGAAAGGTTTTCTCCAAGTGCCCCTGTCATGCATGCAAAGCAATATTAAAGGCACCCGAGTTTCAGTTATTTGTGGCAAAGCGGCAAAATGGCTTTTAAGCATCTAATTCACTTATGCCAACATAGCAATGTGTGCAAGCAGAATCATGTCTTCACTACACCCTCCCCTGATCGGGCCAACGAACAAAGGGACGCAAAACAGGAACGCAGATTTCAAGTTCGAGTGAGACAGAAACAAGTTCAGTTTTGCCAAATGGGTCAATTGAAAAAGGATCAAGGAAGAGAAAAAAACATTTTTTTAAAATAAAAATCAGAGGGAAAACAAATTCAAGATGGGGGCATCAGCCAACCAAGGAGGGGAAAACAAAAACTTAAGTACAGTACTCAACGGAAGACGGAAGGCGCCCAAGTTAATCCATCAGCGTATATGCACAATATGTTGCAACAGTCTCCAAGAGGAAGTCATTCTTATCATCAGAAAAGAGACTTACCATCCAATTGAGTAAAGTAAATGAACATACATGTTCTTCGATAACTGGAGCCTCTAGCACCATCAGAGGACAACTTGCGTGTTCTTCGAGATAACTCAGTTCCAGGAAGTCATGTGCAGCCGCACATATATCCCAATTAGCCAAAACTCCGTGCGCAGCAGCGCAGGCCATAATCCCAACACCAGAACAGGCCAGCTCATGAGCCACTAAGGGACTCATTAGCCGATCATAATCTGGGGCAGGAGACACCATATTGGAGAGGCAAAGATCTAATGCCCATTCAAAGGAGTAATCCAGGCAATGGAACACAGGTTGGACGCAAGTAAAGTATGAAAATCGTAAAGATAATCCATATGCCACACTCAAAGTGGCCAAGGGTAGTGTTCCATATTTAAGCATTCGGTTACAAAGCTGTAGCAGCCGGGCTTGGCTGTTTTTTGACACAGACAGAGCATCCATTTCGGAGCAAGCAAATCAACAGCACCACACCGGCAGCCAGAGCGAGAATTAGTGGGAAGCCGCCAAAGATGCTGGAAAAAATAGAATGAAAAAATGCCGGTATCACACCAAATATAGTTTGGAATGAGGTCACAAGGCCGGAGCCCACAACTTTGAAAAAATGTGCCAAGCCTGTTGTTGTCGAGGCATTGAAAATAGTGTGGATCAAGGCGCCAAAATGAAGTGGGAGATCGGTATTTAAAAGCGCATGCACCTCTGTACGGGTGTTAACTACGTGAAGGACAAATGTTTCACGACAAGAAGTAAGAGTGACTTCTTTTTGGGACAATAGAGCCCTTATTCTGCTCAACTTGTTGAACTCTGCTTTCAAGTTCGGAATGTAAGGCCAAATGGAGATGTCGAGCCTCCCATGTGGGGGCGGTAAAAGCACATTTTTACAGCAAACAACACGTTGAGAGACAGTCACAATGTAAGGGATCCCAGCCAACATGCCGCAGCAAGCTTCATTATTTAAAAGTAAATAACTACAGTTAGCAAGCAGTGTGAAAGTTGGTGTAATAGCTGGCAATGGATTTCCATTTAAAATGCAAGCTAAATTCGGAGCCTGTGTATTACAAGCGCCGTGCAGTTGTATATTCTTACACACGAGTGAGTGATCAGGTGTGGAAGTGCACTCTTCCCCTTTTAAGTAAACCTCTTTGTCATCTCTCAGGCATCTGTATGTGAAGGGCAAAGACCAAACCTCATGGAGAAAGGCGTTACCCAGTGGTTCATACCTGCCTAGGGCATAGTGTTTCATACATGAACTAAATTTAAACAAAGAGAAAGGCAGGGTTATTAACCCATGGATGAGCCATACAGCAGAATTCGATTCGGCTACAGAAAATGGTAATGGTAATGGTTCTAATTTTTCAATATGCAAAAGAGAGTATGTTGCATCCTTCATGGACATGAACTGTTGTCTTTCTGTCAGATTAAAAGGTAAAAACAAAGATGAAGTGTTCATGTAGTCCCAATGCACTTTTCCAGATTTCAATGTTTGTAAAGTCCAAGCAAACTGCATTATGGAACGCAATTGATTTTGACCATGCAACTAAACAGACACTTCATCCTGTACAATATCCACAACAGATGAAACAATATTATCTAAAGTATAAATTCTGGAGGAAAGAGTGTTAATGCTATTATCAACGACAGCAAGCACCTTTTCTAAATTTGCTTGGTCTATAGCCCTTAAACGGGAAGCTGCTTCCATTTGTGACAGTTTCCAAACTGCATTGTACATAGCATATATATACCTCTTGGACCTGCCACCTACAGGGCCTTTAACAAAATCAGTCAAATCAATATCGTCAGTTAATAAGGACAAATGATGTTTAACTGACGCTAGGGTGGAATGTTTCAGCCAATTTTGACATAATTTTCCTACTGAATAGGTAGTAACTGAATGGAAATTTTCAAAACGGGGGTCCGGTCTATCTTGTGTGTAGCCAGGGGCCATACCCAGAAAACGATGTTGGCATGAATCAGAACTTGTTTGCCATACCAACCAACCTTGGGGATCCAGGTTAGAAATATTAAATGAGGTGTTAGAAATTAATGACTGCAAATTATCAAGGGACATATCTGTATGATTGTCCCATGTAGGATAAGCACACAGAGTAGGAATTTTAGGGGCATTCATCTGTTTTGAAGTTGCCAATCCAAAACAAGTTGTTTGAAAAATAGTACTATTCAAAAACAACATGTGGTTCGGGATAAGGCACGCACAATGTAAAGCTTCTGTGCCTTGCACCTACCAGGGTTTAGAACCCCAAACAGATTTAAGATCTACTGTATCCTTCCACCGCTCATAGCCACCTATAGCTAACTGATCCATAAAGGATTTTGAATACAGCAACTTAGTGTGAGTGAGCCTAACTTTTGAATTGGACTTAGAATTCATTTTAAAATAAAAAGAGTCCGGATTGGATCGATTAAAGTTAGTGAAATATGTAAATTTTTTCAAAAGGGTATTGGAGCTGCCTTCAATGGGAGCTGGGCAATGTTCCCATTGTGTATAATTAACCACATTTCTAAATGTATTAGCTTTATGCAGGAAATGATGGCCATAGTGCTGATAACAAAACAAATCTGCATAATTTGCAGAATTCAAATACAAATCTTCAGCATCAAATGCAGCATAATATTTCAGATCAGAAAAGAGAGCTTCGACGGCTTGGACGTCCCAATCATCAGAGCGTATGTTTTGTTTCACAATATCCCCCATAGAAACACGAAGTACATTTGGGACATTAACCACCTCTGTCGGTCCATGAATTTGCAATTTTACAGCATCTTATACAATCCCATCTAACACAGGCCAGGCAGTGATGTTGACAAAAGTCTGGTCTCGCTTCATGATGTGTGATGAGGAGTGTGGGGCCAAAGTTTCATCAATTAACCTAATTGTAGATCGTTCGGTAAGGTAATGTCCATTGACTAGACGAAAAAGACTATCACAAATCCAATCGACATGAACAAAAAAATGGAGATGAGGATCAACCAGATGTAAGTCCAAGGTGGAATTAAAAAATGTCTTTTAAACCAAGTAACAAAAATAGAAAACTTCGATGGTGCACTCGATGTCATGGAGTTAGTGTCAAATGAAAAACGTGACTGGTCAACTGCACTTTCTTGCACACCAGGCAATGACACATCTGTGGGATAGGCATACTCAGTATCTTCATGTGGATCGCCAGCCGGCGGATTTAATAACGGATTAGTAACTGTGTGCATCTCTATGGCAATGTCAGGCCTGTTGGTGTTTGCCGAGGCCAAAACAGAATTTCTCAGCATTGCTGGACACGAGACCGCTGGAGTCATACTAAGAAGAATCGGCCACTCGTTGTAGTTTGACATTGTCTATGGAGATGTACCTGTTATCCTTGCGACCAGGAAGTGGTGGTAAAATGACTGTTATGGTACCCTGCACGCCAAGCACTGGAACAGGTGCACGATAAGAGGGGCCGAACTCCTTCTTGTTCTCCACCTTCTCACAGACCAGGTCTCCGACTCGAGGTAGCCAGCCAACTACCGGAATCTGTAGTGCAGCTTCAGTTGTGGAGGGCAAATGTTCCTTTGCAAGACTGTATTGAGTCTCTTGTAGGTTCTGTAACACAGCAGAATGATTATCTACGTCAAAGGGTATGGCTGTCGTCGCCATGTCTAGACCATCAAGGTCTGGGACAAACATTTTTATGCCAAAGAGCATTTCGTATGGGTCTGCCCACCCAAAGATCTTCTAGGGTGATTATTAAGTGCACGTTGTACGCTATGCAAATGGGCGAACCAATTTCTGCCAGTACCTAAAACTCTAGCTGTCAAGGATTGCTTTAAGTCACGGTTCATTCGTTCCACAACAGAATTGCCCTCAGGCCGGTATGGAGACGAAAATTTGACCTGTACCTCCAAAGACCTCATGGCTTCCTTGTACGCCTTAGAGGCGAACCCTGGACCCTGGTCAGAATGGAAGGTGCCACATGCAAAAATTCCCACAAAGACACGCAAATCCCTGATGACAGTTCGTGCATCAGCACTGCGTTGTGGCCAAACCCATAGAAAACGTGTGCACGAATCCACTGCAACTAAGATGGACTTATACGCAGTATCAGAAGAAAAAGGACCGCAGTGATCTAAATAAACACAACCCAGTGGTTTATTAGATATGTACAGCTGAGTTTGTGGCGGCCGTGCAGCAGTCGAAGGTTTAATCTGCTGACATATGTCACAAGAAAGGACATAATCATGAGTTTGTTTGTACAACCCACGCCACCAGTAACGTTGCTGTAAGATAGAGACAGTCGCTGAGACGCCTGCATGAGCCGAGGCCATGCCTTCGTGAGCGGCTGTTATCAAGGAAAGCCTGCGGTCCGCGTTGGGAATCAACCTGTCACCAACGTCGTTAATTCTCACATAGGGAACTTTATCAGGACTTAAATGATAAGAGTATTTAGAAGGGAAACCTCTAGGGTAATCATCACCCTTCTCTGTAGCAGCAATAGCTGCCAAGATGTCATCATCAATCTTACTTTTGGACCTTGTAACTGCTGCTACTAAGTATGTGGCCACTGCTGTTTTCGCTGCTTCGTCAGCTAATCTGTTGCCAACTGCGTGTACTCCTACGCTCTGATGACCAAGAGTATGAATTACACTTACGAGAAGCAGACGTTCTTTAAGTTCTGCGACTCGAACCCATAGCATTTTATGCTTAATTGTGCTACCTTTGGAATCATGATATTCATTCTGAGACCAAAAGAATAAATTGTCGTTGAAGGACTGAACACAGTAATAAGAGTCACTTACAATCAAAGTAGTCACACGAGGATCAGCAAACTCCAGTGCAAGCACCAGAGCACTTAGCTCTGCCAATTGGTCGGTACAGTCCCCTAATGTCTGCGTGTGCACGACATCGGACTTGAATTCTCCATTCACCATGGTACCAGCCACTATTGCGCAGGCCGCTGAGTAAGAATGTTTAGATCCCGTTGTGGGTTGCGCCGAACCGTCTGTGTGAATGATACAATGGTAATCCTCAAGCTGGCGCATGGACAAAGGAGCAGGATGAACAAATTCATACTGTGTAAAAACTCCTGAGTTTGCAATGAGGAGTCAAAGATAAATGTGACATCAGGAGACGTCAGTGAAGTGGCCCATTGTATCCAACGTGGATGTAAAGCTTTAGAATTTGGTACACTGGCTTTCGTCACTGCTTCAAGGGCAGGATACGGTGTGCCAACCAACATGCGTTTTCCCTGTGACAGCGCTCTTTCTTTTAGAATAGCCATCTGTACTGCTGTCAAAACCTTTTCAACAGACGAAAAGCACATTTCAGCCGAAGTGTACAAGTGTGACTTGTAAGCAATAGGTACTGTGTCTCCTTCATTAAACGTCAAGTACGTGAAACCCACTGCGCCTGGCACAATTCTTATTACCAGGTTTGTGTGGTTGTCACGTGTCAGTAAGTATTTTGATTCAAGAAGATCAGACTGCAAAGATTGCAGTATAGCAGAATGTTCCGGAAGCCAGCATGCTTTGGTAAAAGTCAGTTGTATCAAGGCGTATAGCGGCTTGATATGCTGGGCATAATTGAGAATGTATGTTCGCCCAAAATTTAAAAAAAACAGCAAAGATTGTAGTTTTTTCAGAGTTGTAGGGGATCGCAAACGTGCGCATTTCTCCAGGAAGTGAGGTGCCAGACCTCGACCTTCATTATTGAGCTCATAGCCCAGAAACAACACTGTGTACTCTGCAATGTGTGATTTTGCAAAGTTAGATTTGTAACCATAGTCTGCAAACATAACTATGATGCGGTCCACACGACAGAGATGCGGCCATATTTCGTCGTCCGTAAGATAAATATCATCAACGTACGAGTACGCATCCGGGTCTATGCCGTCTAACAAAGAGACGACATGTGCGGCAAAAACGCCCGGGCTGTTTTTGTAGCCCATGGCCAATCTTTTGAATTGTTTTTGTTTGCCGCCAGAAGTAAAAGCTGTCCATTGACTACTAATAGCAGACAGGTTATGACTAAAAAAGCCATTGGAAATGTCGAGTGTGGTTTTAAACCTTTTTCTCACAAGATTGTCTACAAGGGCAGAACTATGGGTGTTCTGTACCGCGCATGTTCGACAATGAGGACAATGAGGACCTTTCCGATCCGAAGCCTCCGAGATCATCTGCGGCGTACCCCAGGGACCGTCCCTCAGCCCAACACTGTTCAACATCTACATGGCCCCGCTCGCACGCATCGCCAGACAACACGACCTCAACATTATCTCCTACGCCGACGACACTCAACTGATCCTCTCCCTCACCAAGGACCCCCTCGCCGCCAAAGCCAATCTCCATGAAGGAATGAAGGCCGTCGCCGATTGGATGAAGATCAGCCGACTAAAGCTGAACACGGACAAAACGGAGGTCCTCATCCTCGGCTCCAACCCCTCAGCCTGGGACGACTCCTGGTGGCCAACGACGCTGGGAGCAGCCCCGACACCCACCGACCACGCACGCAACCTGGGAGTCATCCTCGACTCAACGCTCTCCATGGCCAAGCAAGTCAACGCAGTCTCCTCCTCCTGCTTCAACACCCTCCGCATACTTCGCAAGATCTACAGGTGGATCCCGACAGACACAAGAAGAACAGTCACCCAGGCCCTCGTCAGTAGCAGACTGGACTATGTGAACGCCCTCTACGCGGGAGCCCCGGCCAAGCTCATCAAGCGACTGCAACGCATACAAAACGCCTCCGCACGCCTGATCCTCGACGTACTACGCCACAGCCACATCACCCCCCACTTGAGGAACCTGCACTGGCTCCCCGTCGACAGGAGGATCACCTTCAAACTCCTCATCCACGCACACAAGGCACTCCACAAAACTGGCCCAGCCTACCTCAACAGACGACTCTTCTTCTACGTCCCCAACCGCCAGCTCCGCTCCGCCGACCTCTCCCTCGCCACCGTCCCTCGCATTCGAAGAACAACCACCGGCGGCAGATCCTTCTCACACCTCGCCGCCAAGACCTGGAACACCCTCCCACTAAGCCTACGACAGACCCAAGACCTGCTGACCTTCAGGAGGCTACTCAAGACCTGGCTGTTCGACCAGTAGCAGCATCCCCCCCCTTCCCTCTCCCCAGCGCCTTGAGACCCTCGTGGGTAAGTAGTGCGCTCTACAAATTCTGTGATTGATTGATTGATTGATTGATTAAATGCCGATAATCCAAAACTAGGCGGTACGACCCATCAGGTTTGGTCACAGTGAAAAGGGGATTATTCATGGGTGACACACATGTCTCAATCACACCTTAATATTCCAATTGTTCAAGGATTTCTGCAACAGGAGCCTTCGCTTCCCGTCGCATGGGATATTGGGGTTGTGGCTGTGGCATAGACCGCAATGGTATCTCATGCCTGGGCGAAAGTTTATCCCATCCAACCTGAGTACGGTACAAAGCTGGTGCAAGCACCAGAGCCCACTCTACTGCAAAGTTCTGCGCCTGCTCCTTGGGCACTGTGTGTGAAAAACTAGGGAGGATTACCTCCTCCCCCCTTGGAGCGGCCAAAACGAAAGGTGGGGGCCAATCTGCCTCAGCCAACAAAATGTCATATGTAGAGGTCAGATTTTCCCAAAAGATCCCTTTTATTACACATTGTATGTCACCTTCTAATAGAAGTACTATATCATATAGTCTGTCAGGGGGAGCCACTCTAGTGTCAGCAGTTTCCACCATGATGTAAGTGTCAGTTGCTGTCGCCTTCAGAAATGGACGCAGTGCTTGCCGCACTATTGTAACCTCCGCTGCGCTGTCTATCAGCATTAATGCCCATGTCAGGTTCCGAAGTTGTGTTCTCACTATCTGTGGCATACCTTGCGGTTAACGCAGCAGCTTTCTTTTTCTGAAACTGAGGGCGTTGACTTGGAAAGTCGTCCTGCTTGCCTTTACCATCAGTCGGATGAGGCTGCTCGCGTCCTTGCGGGGCACCCCGTCCTCTGCCGCGTTCTCCTCCACCGGCTTGTGAGCCCGATGTTTCCTGTGAAGAACGAGGAGAACGTTGATCAGGAACCTGAAATCTATCAGGGGACCTAAATCTCGGGCAGTCGCGCAAATCATATGTGCGCTCAGTAGACACTGGTATCGGTGACGCAGGACACGACCCTTGTTTCTGTTGCTGCATTCCCTGTTTTTTATTCTTCCAATTCTGTTTAGGAAAAACTGGACGGTCGTCTTTATTAGACTTCGCCGTCTGTGTTTGCGGTTGAGCTGCTGTTTTAGCAAAAGGCTTAACACCCAAACTATTGCGACCAATGGTCTTATAAGCCTCCGCAATAATTTTCGGTAACGCTCGGGGTTTCTCGGCGTCGGTGACAAGGCGCAAAGCATTAGACACCTGAAAGTTAACCGCATCTCCCATTACATTTGAAAGGATGAGATCAGCAACTACGTCAAACCCTCCGACAAGCCTCATTCCCAACTCAACAGCATACATTGTTATTTGACCTTGAACACTATGTACAGACTGAGGTCACGGTGTAAGTCTAGAGTTGTGAAAAACAGACCGTTCTCATGCGAAGAAAAGCAAGCAGTTTGACTTACAAGAACAGAGGCATGTGGTATTGTGTGCAAAAGCGGCAAAGCGGCAAAATGGCGTTTAAGCATCTAATTCACTTATGCCAACATAGCAATTTGTGCAAGCAGAATCGTGTCTTCACTACAACATGTGAGGCCAATGAAAGTGAGGAACAAGTCTGTCCTAGGTCTTGTTTTGGCCTAAGTGTCCTGCTAATGGGATATCATGTGCCAGTGTCAATAGGAAGCCCCTAAACTTCAGAGGTATAACCAACCTCCTGGTAGCTCCAGGCTTGGGGTCTCTACTCTCTGAGTATAAGAGTCCATCATCCCACTAGATCCTGTGGGACCCACTGCCACTCCCAGCAGCCTCAGCATCAGCTTGCTGTATGAGGGGTTCAAGAGAGGGGCAGCTCAGCTGCTCCTGGCTCAGATCTGCCCTGGAAGGGCCCCTGTTCCCAAGAACTCAACCTTAATCAGGTTCAAGTTCCTCTGAGACAGTTCCTTCTTCAGGACTAAGATCATCTACCTCAAGAGACTGATCTGTATTCTGAGGCAGGGGGAAGACACTGCCTTACCCCTACTGCTCCTTCTCTTGGGAGGCACCTGGTCCATTATTCCAGGATCCAGGGCCTGTTCAGTGGAAGACATTTTTGCCTGTGACCTAGTCATGGCAAACACATCTGCAGGGATTCCCCAGCATTTCTGCATGTGTCCTGAGTTCCACTTCAGCCCATGCTGAAGTCTCCAAATCATTGCCCAATAAGCATTCTACAGGGAGGTCTGCACTTACCACAACCTTCTTAGGGCCAGTTACCCCTCCCCAGGTGAAATTCACAACTGCCAAGGAATGGTCTGTCCTGGCATTGCTTGCATTGGTCACTTGGTACATCTCACCAAGCATGATCTGGTCAGGGCCCACAAGTTCTTTTGTCACCATGGTGACACTTGCACCTGTGTCCCTATATGCCATGGCCTCCTTACCATTGATCAAAGGCTGTTGTCTGTACTTGCCCAGATTACTAGGACTGACAAATAAGGAGGCAATATCCATGCCTCCATCACAGACTAACACAGCCCGAGTTGGAATTCTGACTAGGCCAGAATGCATCTCAGATCCCAGGGTCAACCCTACTACACCCTTATTCTGTGTACCACCACTTTGAACTGAGCTAGGGGGAACAGTTGCCTTAGGGGCAGTGGTGGCTGGAGTACATTCCTTGGCCCTTAGACAACTGGCATCTTTTGTCCAGTGGGTCTTCTGTTTATAGATGACACCAAGGTTTCCTTTTGCCTTTTCCCTTGTTTGATTGTGACTCCCCCCAGATGAAGACTTTTGGGGCCCTTGTGAAGACTTCTGGTCTAAAACCCTTCTCCCCACCCTTATCTGAGGTTTTAGAATCTTGCTTCTTAGAGTCACCACCTTGGATATGGGCTTTCTGCTTCACCCTGGTTCTGACCCATGTGTCTGCCTTCTTTCCCAATTCTTGGGGAGAGGTCAGATCAGAATCAACCAGGTACTGATGCAACAACTGATTTTGGCAATTATTAAGGATCTGCTCCCTCATAATTAGATTGCACAATACTTTAAAATCACACACCTTACTGCCAAGTAACCAACCTTCCAGAGCCTTAGTAGCACAATCTACAAAGTCAACCCAGTCCTGAGTCTGTGCCTTCTGGGTGTCTCTGAACTTAATCCTGTATTGTTCAGTGGTTAAGCCAAACCCATCTATGAGAGCACTCTTCAAGACTGAGTAATTGTCAGCATCCTCTTCTCTAACACTGAGGAGCTTATCTCTACCTTTGTCAGCAAAGGAGAGACCACAAGATAGCTGCCCACTGCTCCCGAGGGACCTTCTGTACTTTACAGGCCCTCTCTAGTGCAGTTATCCATTTGTGGATGTCATCCCCACTCTGATAGGGAGGGACTATCTTGTTCAGGTTCCTATGATCATGAGAATACTCTCTAGTTCTAGGGACACTGTTGCTGCCACCATGGGACTCTAGTCCCAATCTTTTGGTTGCTCTCTGTAGCTCTAGGGATTCCCTGTCTAGAACCAATTGCTCTTTCTTGAGCCTGAGCTTGATTCTCTCAATCTCTAGAAATTGGCACTGCTTATCATAAGAGGATTCCCTCTTATTCGATATGGAAGTCCCTACAGAAGTACCTGAGTGATTAGATTCCACAAAGGGAGATCTAGATCTCCTAGGTATACTCAGTACTCTTCCCGGTGGAGTAAAGAGAGGGCCACTGGGGCATTCTTCCCCACCTAAAGGAAGATCTAAGTTTTCCATGTTAGACTTATTTTGATTCTCCTGGTCAGGGTTTGAGTCCAGGTCACCACAGTTTTCACTGTCTGGTCTTTCCTCATTCCCTCATCCTGAACACGCTTGATCACGGAGGGCAGTACAGTCATAGACGGTGTGCCGAAGCACTTCGCATATACTGCTGCAAATACTTTACCCCAATTCTCACAATCGGTTACCTCTGGTACTAAGTCTTTCTGCAAACTAATTGTGAGGATCCTGTGTTTTTCCACAGGTGTCGTATTAAGAAATACTGCTTCCAGTTGGTCAAATTTCTCAGCAAGCCAATAAGGCATATCATCCTTTTTTTGTGGGCGCTTGCCCATTACCGAATTAACCATGACGGGACTAATAGACATCCCTACCGGTCCAACTGGTTGCGCCGCAACCCCAGGTGCCCCCACCTGGAGGTTGCGAGAAACGTATTGTACAAAAGCCCTGTATTCCCCAAATAAAGAGGTATGTAGTAGACGCAACTCGTCTACAGGGACAGTTAGATATCGCGGATGTGGTGTGAACCCGGCCAAGACTGGCCAAGTGGCCCCAGGGATTGACAAAGGGCCTAACCGGATCGGAGTCACGGTGTGGGGGAGGGCACCATTAAACCAAATACAATGTTTCCATGCCGAAATCGGAACCTCTTGTGTCCTATATAGAGTATAATTTGCAGGTGTCACAGTGTGAGTATAGGCGTGCAACAGTTCATCATCCGCATCAACTGCAGCACACGTAACCCAAGAGTAGAAAAGCTCAAAGGGGAACTCTTCATTTGCACTCACAACAAAGATAACTGACATACCATCATCAGGCACTCTAAACTGCGTCAGATGACGCCGGAGCACTGCGCAACTATGTTGAGCAATCTTAACCTCAGCCATAAGGACACAGAAGAGAAAAACAATTTATTTAAATTGTAGCACAAAAAGGGTAGTAATTCAAATATGAACCATTTGTAAATCTCAAGCTTGAATGAATGTATAATTCATCTTTATAGGTAGGTTAATACATCACCACTGTTAACCGGAAACAGGAGTGAGGGTATTGTGGACTAGTATAAGCACTACTAAAGTGTCTCAAAAATAAGACCAAATGGTAGGTGCGCCATGTTGCAGGGATTCTGCTCATGCACAGAACTATGCGCAGGAAACCAGGACCTTGGTGTATTGTGGTGTACCAAAAACCCACCTCAGTGCCCAGAACCCCAATCCGACTAGCATCAGTGTCTCATTCGTTCTCCGTGCTACAGCGAAGCTACCAATTATTAGACAACCCAGAACAAGCGACTTAGTGAACTCTCAGGAATAGTGGGAATCAAGAACACTCTTTTGTTTTTTTTCCTCATACAAGTCCACAACGTGAGTAATCAGAGACACGGTATAGTTTAAAGTGTTTATTTTAACTACGTGCTCTAAGATGCAGTATTTTCGCCAACATTGGCAAACAAATGCATAAAAATAAAACAATCAGCATTGTTACAATTCCATAAAATACAAAGCGAGAAATCATATTATAATGATAGTGGAACCAGGTCTATAACGCCTTGTGTACCACCCTCCCCTTGCTGGGAGTTAGCTTTTATAACAATAGAAGATCTCTAGGTTAAAACGGGGAACCCCATACCTCCAAGATCAGATGAAGTAAATCACATCCCAGGATCAGCACAGCTCTCTGTAGATGGAAAGGTTTTCTCCAAGTTCCCCTGTCATGCCTGCAATGCAATATTAAAGGCACCCGAGTTTCAGTTATTTGCATCTGTGTGCGTGTTTTGTCTAGAGCGTGGGCCGATCAACCTGAATCAACAGCATACATTGTTATTTGACCTTGAACACTATGTACAGACTGAGGTCACGGTGTAAGTCTAGAGTTGTGAAAAACAGACCGTTCTCATGCGAAGAAAAGCAAGCAGTTTGACTTACAAGAACAGAGGCATGTGGTATTGTGTGCAAAAGCGGCAAAGCGGCAAAATGGCGTTTAAGCATCTAATTCACTTATGCCAACATAGCAATTTGTGCAAGCAGAATCGTGTCTTCACTACAACATGTGAGGCCAAT
>CAWUFW010032191.1:0-14310 GCA_963921515.1 Calotriton arnoldi | reverse complement strand
ATCCCCCTCATTGTGGATGACGGAGATCAACCAGGGCCCCAGCCCGCAGACCAGGACAGCTCGAGTGAGGTGGACAGCGGAGAGGAGGAAGCTGGGAATGTGCGCCAGCAGCTCATCGCCCGCTACTTCACTTGACGGTGAGTGTCCATGTACGACGGATGATGTGTCTGTATCTGTGCAGGTGTGTGTGTGCTGTGTCAGGGTGGCCGTATGTTCACTGCGTGCAGTGTGTCAACGCTCCATGGCCAGGGTAGTATGCCACTGTTGGTGACTGTGGCATTGTGCCCTATTGCTCTGTGCGATGTGTGTACATTGCTTGTAGTTGTTGACATGTACTGTGTGATGGGTGTGTGACACACTCATTGAATGTGCTCCTGTTCTGTCTCCCACCCCTAGGTCCCTACAGGCCCTCCGGATTCCATTGCCATGCCACGCATCAGGTGCCTTTCCGCCCAAGGTGGCCGTTGTATTCCGTACAAATAAAACACAGGGCACAAACAGCAGTTAGTGAAAAAGGTGCATTTATTACAAACTGTGACATGTGATTGTGTGTAAGGTGATAACAAAAGTGGTGCGTGCAGTGACAATGAGCTGTCGGTCATGGCTGCGTGATGATCAGGGTGTACCCACTGGTTCTATGTCCATAGTCCAACACACACATGCCATCCAGCTGGCTGTGTGGAGTGGGATCGTAGAGCAAGTCAATGCAGTGGCTGGTCAAGGAAGGCTGGCGGAAGGCTGGCTGGCTGCCTCACTTGCGACTGGAGCGTGCGAAGTCCTCCCGGGAGATCTGTTTCCTCTTCGGATGGCCCCTTCCACGTTTGGGAGGGGGATGTGTGGTGGCGACCTGCTGGTGGTGGGTGAGGTGTGCTCACTGGCTGTGGACGCAGGGGGAAGTGGACACTGCTGCCCGAGCCTGCGCCCTAGCAGGTGGTGGCGGAGGTGGTGTTGCTGGCCTTGCCTGTGACCCCACCGCCACCACCAGCTGGCCCATGAGGTCCACGAGTTGGTCCATACGGGACACGAATTGGCCCATATGGGCGTCCATGGACCTCAGCACCCCCAGCACCTCCCGTGTGTCAGTAGCAGACCTGGCCCATTGTCCTTGGGCCTCTTCATAGGCCCCAAGGACTCTGGCCATTTGAGGCAGGGCATGGCTCCCAGGGGAGGCTGGCGTTTCCCTGACCCTGCTCCTCCTACCAGTCCTGCTGCCACCGGCCTGCCCACTAGCCACATTGCACACCACGGTCCTCGCTGTGGCTCCCAGGGTGGATCCAGTCGGCCGGGCCACCACCTGCGCTGGGGCTGGTGCCAGCGAAGACGTGGTGGTGGTGGAGGCGGTGGTGGTCGGTGCGGCGATGGTGGCGGTTGCGGCAGTGGTAGTGGCCGCAATGACCGTGGGTGTGGCCGCAACGACAGTGGCAGCAGGGGACTGGGACTGTTCAGCATCCCTGGATGATGGGTTGGTGGGTAGGAGGGGTCCTGGGGAGCGGCTGGGCCCTGCCACGCCAGATGGGCCAGCTTGGTGGTCCGTGTCCGAAGAGGAGGACAGATCCTCCAGATCCGTGTGTCCTCGTTGGGGGCTTGTAGGCTGGCTGTGCTGGCTGCTGTCTCCATCCCCAGCATCCAGCAGTTCGTCACCTGTGGAGAGAATGAGATTTGTTATTGTGTTGCACCTGGCGAAGTATGTATTAGTCGTCTGACATTGGCAGTTCGTGCAATCTCGTACATGGGTTTCCCGGAGGCGAGTGTGTGGCTGTGGCATCTGTAGTTGTGTGTGCTAGGCAATGGGACTGTGTGCTGTGCACATGTGGCATGGGACGGATTGGCCATGCCGATGGGTGTGTTGCTGTGCCCCTACTCATTGTGACTCTGGTGTATGCGGGCTCCTGGCCCATCCTGGGTCTGGTTTGTACTTTGCTTTTGGAGTTCATATGGAACGCTTAGGAACGCATATGGCAACATGGGGGCCATGCCCCAGATTCGCATTTGGGAGGGGATATGCTTTTGGGGTTCAAATGGAACGCTTAGGAACGCATATGGCAACATGGGGGCCATGCCCCAGATTCGCATTTGGGAGGGGATATGCTTTTGGGGTTCAAATGGAACGCTTAGGAACGCATATGGCAACATGGGGGCCATGCCCCAGATTCGCATTTGGGAGGGGATATGCTTTTGGGGTTCAAATGGAACGCTTAGGAACGCATATGGCAACATGGGGGCCATGCCCCAGATTCGCATTTGGGAGGGGATATGCTTTTGGGGTACATGCTGTGAGCCATGGGTGCCGAACGTGACATGTGTTGTGGCAGCATGACAGTGCATGGTCTGAGGTGTGTGCATGCCTGACATGCCCTGCATATTTGCTGTCTGTTGTGGTTACTGGACATGGCATTGGACGCATCGTTATGAGTGAGTGATAGTTGTGTGCCAGCCAACGTATTGCAGTTGTCCCATCTCCTTGGTGTGCGTGCTGCCCTGTGCCATGTGCATCACTGCAGTGCTCGGGGGGTGTGGCCCATGTTGTGTGTTGTTGCTCACAGTGTGTCGTGCGCTTAATTGACTTCTGGCACATGGTTGGTCATGGGCATGTATCTTAGCGTGACTGCTGTATGTGTGGCAGCTGTGCGGATGACATGCCTTTCATGAGACTGGGGCTGACGGATGGGATGGATGGTATGTTGTATGTGCATGGTGTGTCTGTGTGTTTGATGGGTTCAGTGGTGTTCGTGTGCATTTCTGTTGTTCCGCTCTGTTGCGTCTAGTGTTGTTTGTCTTACATAGGCGTAGTTGTGGGGTGTGGGGTTGACAGGCAGTGGGGGCTACATGGACAGGCCTTCAATGGTGTTTCGGTTGTGTGTGATGAGTTGCACAGTGGCTGCCGTGTGGGACTATATTCAGTGTGGCTTGTGCATGCAGACGTGGCTCCTTGGGTGTTGCTATGTCTGTGATGGGTCATGTGGGGTGTGAGTCTGTTGTTCATGTCCGTGTGCACATTGTTCACTTGTTCGTGACGGTGGGCGGTGCTGCGTGTTCGTCTGCTACGTGACATGTCCCATGTGTTGGTGGTGTTATGGTCCTCATGCCTCCAGTAATCCAGCCCTGTCCAGTTTCCCACCTGCAAGTTGTTCGTGCGTGCACTGTACTGGATGCCACATGGCTCTAAGCGGGGGGTGCTCCATGTTGCAGGTCTGTGGGGGTGGGGGGTGTAGTGGGTCGTGGGGTGGCTGTACACCCACTGACACCGATTGCTGTGGACCGTGATGTCTGCCTTTCGGCTGTCGTTGTGCACTGCGGTGGCTGACACGTGGCTGTGGGGTGTGGGGGATGCTCCTCCTTGCTGTGCTGTGGGACTGGGGCCTGGTGTGTGTTGTACTTGGGCTGTCCACCGTCCCACCCACTGCACTTTGTGTTCCTGCCACTTACCTGTTACTTGTCGGTTAGTGCAGCTGTGGCGGACACATGGGTGTGGTGGGTGCTCGTTGTGGCGCTTCTGGCATATTTGGGGACCTGTTGGTGGTTACGTGGCTGGCTTAGTGTACACATGTCCCCACGCATCTTACAGTTGTTCGGTTTGGGCTGTGTGTGGTAGTGTCTGTTGCATGTGTGTGTGATGTGTTGTGTATTGTGTGCTGGACATGGGGGTGTTTGTCCCTGGGAGCTGTGGCATGGTAGTTGCGCATGTGAGTACATAGCGGTGTGCTGGTATACATTAGTTTGTACTTACCAGCCTCCACTCCCCTGCTAATCCGGCGAGGATCTCCGGATGGATTACGACTCGCACCTTCTCCTCCCACGCTTTGAAGGTCTTAAAGAGCGCGGGATTCCCTCCGCCAGTGACGGCAGCCAGCTCTCTGTTTTTGCCCTCCTTCTTCTTGACCAGGCTCTTTACGTCATTCCAACGTTTGTTTATCTCGACTCTGTTCCTGGGCAGGGTCCCGACTGCATTGACCTGGTCTACGATCCGGTTCCACATTCTGTTTCTGGTGGCTAGTGGTGTGTGCTGGACCATGTTCCCATAGATTTGTGGGTACACCTTGATGATCTCGTCGACCATGACCGTCAGCTCCATGGGCGTGAACTTGGGCATCCTTTGTGGTGCCATGGTGTTTGTGGTGCTGGTGCGGTGTGTGTTGTGTAATGTGCAGGGGGTTTGTGGTGCAGGTGTTTGGTGGTGGTGGTGGTGGTGGTGGTGGTTGTGATGTGTGCGTTTCTGTGGTGTGCTGCTGTCCTTGCTGTGTCACTGTGTCCTCTCCTCTCCTCTCTGGTTTGCAATGTAGCAAGGGGTTGTGGTCTGTGGGAGTGCTGCTTTTGTACTCACCTATGTGGGTGTGTCCTCATGGTCTGTTGTTTTCAGGTGTGTTGTGTCTGGGGTTCTGGCCTTTGTATTTTTTGTTTGTCCGGGGGGTGTTTTCGGGATGTGTACTGTGCTTGTGTATTTGTGTGTGCCTTGCTGTGTGGACTTATTGGCCATGTTGTGTGCTATTGGTTTTGTGTGCGGATGGTTTCTGTGCAGGTACGTTGGCGCCATGGCTTCTGCCGTGTCGATTCTCATCGGCGTTGTTTGCGCTGGCGGGCGGTATATTTGTTGTTTTTCCGCGCTCATGGCGGTGCGATCGTAATTTCACGTGCGGTGTGTCGGCCGTGTGGGCGGGCGGTTTTGTGTTGTCGTGCGTGTTTCCGTCCGTGGCGGGCGGTTTGACTCCGACTCGGACGATGGCGGGCGGTATTTTAGTGTGATTTTTCCGCCGATGGCGGTTTTCGGTTTGTGTACTCATAATGGCGTGGTCGGTGTTCAGGCGGTGTGTGCGGGCGGATTTTTGCCGCTTCCATGCCTGGCGGATTTATTTACGCCGGGTATCGTAATGGGCCCCTTAGTTCTGTAGCGGGTCGTGGGTTTATAGGGGAATAGGGTGGGAAGTAATTTAATTTAAATTAAAAAAAATTATAATTTATTAATTAATAATTTTATGGTTAATAATTAATATTGGTAATTAATTTTTGCGCATATTAATTCCGTAGTGGGTTGTGGGTTTATAGGGGAATAGGGTGGGAAGTAATTTAATTTAAATTACAAAAAATAATAATGTATTAATTAATAATTTTATGGTTAATAATTAATATTGTTAATTAAGTTAATTAATTTATTTTTATTATTTAAAAAGTTATTAATACAAGTTTTTAATTAATTTATAATTATGTAAATTGTGTAAGTTTTTATTAATTAGTAATTAATTACATATTCATTATTAATAAGTAATGTATTAATATGTTAATTATGTTAATTTTTTTAGGAGTGTGTTGAGTGTTTATAGGGAGTATGGTGTGTATTAAATTAATTGAAAATACATTTTTATTAATAAATATATAATATTTAATCAACGTTATTTCATTCAGTTAATTGTGTTAATTAATTTAGATATAATTGTTATTAATTTTATGGTTAATTGTGATTAGCTAATTAATTAAATGTTAATTAATTATGTTAATTTATTAATATTTTAGACTATTGGAGGTGACGTTTATAGGAGAAAATAGTGGGAGGTAAATTAAATTTAAATAATTAATTATTTGTTAATTAATTTGAATTAAATTGTAGGACTGGGTCTACTAAATTATTCCTCTACGCTACCCAAAACTTTCCCTACTGTTCCACTCACTGGAGTGGGAATAGTAATTTTTACCCTCCCGCTATCCAACACTTTCCCTACTGTTCCACTCACTGGAGTGGGAATAGTAATTTTTATCCTCCCGCTATCCAACATTTTCCCTACTGTTCCACTCACTGGAGTGGGAATAGTAATTTTTATTCTCCCGCTATCCAACACTTTCACTACTGTTACACTGGTAGGAGTGGGAATAGTAATTTTTACCCACCCGCTATCCAACATATTCCATACTTTTGCACTTGTTGTAGTGTGAATACTATTTTTATTCACTACGCTATGCAACATTTTTATTATTGTTCCATTTAAGGTAGTGTAAAATCTTAAATTGCATTAAAAATATTAATATTATTATTTAAATTATTGTATATTATTTATTTTTAAATTTATATAATATGTTTATTTATATGTTTATGTAATTATATTTTTAATAATGTTTTAAATATTTTATCATTAAGAATATTAATTATTTTTTAATATTATTAAGTTAATATATATCTGTTAAAAAATAATTAAATTTTTTTTTTTACATTACATTTACTATATTTAATCAAAGTTATTTCATTCTGTTAATTGTGTTAATTAATTTAGATATAATTGTTATTAATTTTATGGTTAATTGTGATTAGCTAATTAATTAAATGTTAATTAATTATGTTAATTTATTAATATTTTAGACTATTGGAGGTGACGTTTATAGGGGAAAATAGTGGGAGGTAAATTAAATTTAAATAATTAATTATTTGTTAATTAATTTGAATTAAATTGTAGGACTGGGTCTACTAAATTATTCCTCTACGCTATCCAAAACTTTCCCTACTGTTCCACTCACTGGAGTGGGAATAGTAATTTTTACCCTCCCGCTATCCAACACTTTCCCTACTTTTCCACTCACTGGAGTGGGAATAGTAATTTTTATCCTCCCGCTATCCAACATTTTCCCTACTGTTCCACTCACTGGAGTGCGAATAGTAATTTTTATTCTCCCTCTATCCAACACTTTCACTACTGTTACACTGGTAGGAGTGGGAATAGTAATTTTTACCCACCCGCTATCCAACATATTCCATACTTTTGCACTTGTTGTAGTTTGAATACTATTTTTATTCACTACGCTATGCAACATTTTTATTATTGTTCCATTTAAGGTAGTGTAAAATCTTAATTTGCATTAAAATATTAATATTATTATTTAAATTATTGTATATTATTTATTTTTAAATGTATATAATATGTTTATTTATATGTTTATGTAATTATATTTTTAATAATGTTTTAAATATTTTATCATTAAGAATATTAATTATTTTTTAATATTATTAAGTTAATATATATCTGTTAAAAAATAATTAATTTTTTTTTTTTACATTACATTTACTATTTTTACATTTTAAGCTTTTTTACATTATTTTAACTATATTTTATTTAATTGTGTTTATTATTTAATTACTTTTATATTAGTTTTAATATATTTGAAAAAATCGATATTTTAGTTACCTATACTTTTAACAACGATATTTTGTACTCGACATTTTGGTACTTACCTGTTTGTAGATAGGGATTCGATATTATGTCCCTCGATATTTTTGCTTCTATATTCTGGACACTCGATATTGTGTCCCTCGATATTTAGTCACTGATCCTTCAGCATTATATGGAGCCAAGATCTGGCGGTATGCTGATGCAGAAAGGCTAACCATAATAGAAAACAGGTTTATAAAAACACTATTTAAACTTCCCCAACGTTTCCCTGTAACTCCAATACGATTAGATCTGGCCCTTAATCCTATCCATCTAATAGCTATCTTAAAAGCCTTGTTGTATTGGGTAAGATTATGGTCCACACAAAAATTGATATCCTATAGAGAGTGTGTGAAAGACCTTTTGTCCTTTGATACCAAAGTAAGAACACCATGGCTGAAACATATACAAGAACTATCACATAGAATCGGTTTGAGTGGTCTATGGACAGCCCCTGACTTAATAGCAAAAGGAGACACTGCAAGAGTTAAACAGTGTTATTGGGAGGCAGTCATAGCCGAAACGTGGGAAGCGCACGAAACCAACACCCTTACAGGCAAGTTTCTCAATCACAAAAGTGCACCAGGGTTTGAACTTTACATGAACAGGATGCACCCACACCAATTAAAATGTCTGTATATTCAATACAGGTGTGGGGTTTTGCCCTTAAGATCTCACACATCTAAATGGGCAAATGCATCCTCTCAGACCGATTGTTGCCCAAACTGCCCAAATATAGTGGAAACAGAATCCCGTTTCTTTCTATTCTGCCCATATTACAGGACAGCGCGCAAAGAATGGTTGTTGGCAGCATGCAATAATATGGGCATCAGACATTATTGGGAAGCGGAGTGGCTTTTCAAGAGTGACACAAGAGAACTTCTTGCTCTTGCAGTCTCCCGATATTTGTACATTGCTTGGGCTTTAAGGAGGAAGGTCATCCTCAATTTGAAAGTATGACAGAGCCTTGCCAAATACTAGCATGTCAACGCACCATGCATACCCCCTTTTGTTGTAATTATACGTTCCTGTTTGACTGGTGATAACTGCATTTGCCCAATTGTACATTTGGTTCTCTTACCACTTGGTCTACTTGCTCCCGTAGGTGTAGATTTTCTCCTTTTATGGCAAATATATATGAATTTTAATCTGTTTTATAATCTGCTAATTGTATAATGATGTTTTTTTATGATTCTTTTTATACTGTGTACATTTTAATGTACCCAAGAGCATTTTTATTGTACCAACCTGATGTGTTTTATGGGCTCTGCCCAAAATAAACGATTATTATATACTGTTCGATTGTTTGAAGTAGGGCAAACAAGAACTGCTGCAAAAATGGGTAGGGTGGCTGCTGGGAACATTTACCCAATTGGTCAGGAAGGAGCCAGGAGGCTCACGATCTCTTCTGGTGTTATCGGAGCATCTAGATACTTCCTGTGTCCCTGGTCCAGCCACAAGAGTTGGATGGGTCAACAAAACCCTGTAGTGCCTCCGGATCACTTTCTGCTCCAGCGATATACAATTGAGCTTAGAAAGTGGACATTGTTTCCAGCAACTTCGACGGCGAGGATACCAGCCGGGAGTCAGCCCCCCTTAGTTCAGTCACATATGTAGAGGCGTGGGGCCTGCTCAGTACCCCAGCTAGTGTCGGCCCGGGCAGTCCCCCTCGCCAGACCTTCGTGCCTGGGTCTCTTTAACCAGGTAGTGTGCCTCTCTGTTGGCCTCCTCCCGATAGGCTGTTAGTTTAACTCTAATATCGGTTAGTATGGAGGGGCCAGGGTTTCTGAAATAGTTTCTCTCTAGGGCCTGGATCTCTGACTCCAGTCTGCATAATGAGCTGTGTATTGCCCGCAGTACCCTGGATTGCTTTGCGATGCAGGTTCCACTTATTACCACCTTGAACACCTCCCACAAAGTAGAGGGCAACTCAACCGACCTGGCATTTAGTGCAAAGTAGTCTATAATTGCAAGACAAATGTCCTCTCTACAGGCTGCATCTCGTTTGGGGTCAGCCGCCATGAAAAAGCATGGGGAATAGTCTGTGGGATCTGAATCGTCAGCTTCACTGGCATATGGTCAGAGAGAGTGTGTGGAAGATGTGTGACCAGTGTAGTCCCGGTAAGTGCATCCCTGGACATGAGCCAGTATTCTAAGCGGGACCACGTATTGTGATATGCAGAGAAACATGTGCCTTCACGCGCGGTCGGTTGGGCGTGTCTCCATGCATCTATGAGTTGGTTGTCTTATATTAATGTGTTTAGGGCTCCGGCAGAGTGCAGGTGCTGCAGTCACGCACCAGAGCAGTCCCACATCCCTTCTAGTGCCACATTAAAATCCCCACCCACAGTACTATCCGTGGGCCATAATCTGCCACCTGTCTTCAGACACGCAAAGAAAATTCCAGATCCTTCGTATTGGGACTGTATATCGCCATCAATAGCATTGGCTGTTTGTACATTGTGCCGGACAGAATAATATACCTGCCATCTTTATCTATGAGGGAGTGTGTGGCATGCCACGGTAACCCTTTCCTGAATAGTATCGAGACGCCACGGCTGCAATTGGAATACACTAAGAAGTGCATCTCGCCCCACCGGTGAGCCTGCAGTCTAGAGATAGTACTGTTAGTCAGATGTGTCTCTTGCAAAAAACAGACGTCGACCTTGTGGTGCGTGAATTATGCATGTACCAGGCAAGAATTGTGGTGGTCATTGAGGCCACGTACATTCCAAGTCAGACAATTAACGCTATCCATCATTACAGAGTGCAGGTGTGGTTATCAGTGCTATTCAAGTCCGTGTGTAAAAAGGTCTTTTGTAACAGTGGCGTGTACAAGTCAGTCAAGCATAAAGGTGAGAGAGACACAGCATGGGCAAATCTCGAAGTCAACAAGTCGCCTAGAATGACTAACCCAAAGTAACTCAAAACACCCTCCTCCCCACCCTCCCCAGTAATCCTCATTATTAAGAACAAAATCCCAGACATTTACCCAATCACCCACCCTAACCCCTCAAACAGGTTGAGTTATCAGGCCCATCCGCTTCCCACAACCCACAACCCGAAACAGCATAACTAGATGTAAGAATTATCCCATGGAGCCATGGGCACACCCAGCGGACAACCCTGTCTCAAGGACCAGGGTGGCCAAGCGAGGATTTTCAGAGGGGACAGATAGATCACAAGAGTGACAGCCATCTGTTACATGATGCACTCTTTGTAACCAGAGAGAACAAAAATTCAACAATGTTATCATTCAAGTTTAATTTCTATTGAGGAGGAGTGGGCCAATAGCAGACAGTCGCAGGTGTGATTAGTCATTATCACTGGTTCAGCCTTCCTCTGATGAGCGGGGAGATTTGGATGAGGCACGCTTGGATTTATGGGTTGTTTTGCAAATTTCAGAGCTGCCGCAGGGTCAGTAAAGAAATGCATTTTTCCATCATGTTTATACGTGTGTCGTGCGTGCCAATCCGTTGCTTAATCTTGTCCAGATGGGCAGTGAGAAGATCCAGTTTAGAGTCAATAGTCTTTAAGCTGGTCTTTACATCCAAGAGGAGCAAATGAATATCTTCGTCAGGGATGCCGGTGTCTTCCGTTTGCATGGCCTGCCCCTCGGTGTCCTGGGATGATTCGCCCTGTCTGGTGTGGCATCATCCTTCAAATGTGAGCATCGGTTGTTTGGCATGGTCAGATAGGGCCTTTCCTCAGGTGATGGTAAATTGTGCTTCAAGCGCCACACCTCCGATTGTCAGCGTGCAGTACGAGGGAGCCTCAGAGCAAGAGATCGGTGTCTGTAGGTAGGCGCCCCGTGGCCCAGCAGGGCTCCACACTTGATTCTGGGATGGGGGAACTACCAAGTTCAGAGTCTTTCAACCCCCGCTTACTTTCAGTTTAGCAGGTAGGTCCGGTGGTGATCAGCACCCTCGATGGGAGCCTGGGCCACGGTGTATCAAAGATGGGGCGGGGGGAGGGAGGGCCATCAAATTTTAAGTGGAATTCACTGATCACCTGGTCCCCTGCCAGACCACATTATGTAATGCTGCTAGGGAGCTCCCAGGATCAATGCAGGAGGCGCTGATAACTGCGCTGCCCAAGCTAGGGAGGGATCATGAAATTGTTAAATCATGCATGCCCCTCTCCTTAATAAATGTTAACTACAAGATTCTTAGTCGAATCTTGACTGAAAGACTACTGACTCACATACAGAATCCACCAAGACCAAATGGGATTCATCCCCTTGTGCAGCACTTTCCAAAATATTCATCGACTGATTAGGTGGCGTACCAACCAGCTTCCCTCCCCACAACTGCCTTGGCTATTGCGATAGACATCGAAAAGGCCTTTGATTCCCTGTCCTGGGACTTCCTCTATGTCACAAGTGTTAATATCGGTGAATGCGATGTCAATTTACACCATGAAATGTGCAGGCCCAAAAGCAGCAATACCAGTAAATGCAATGTCGATGTATGCCATAAACTATGCATGCACAACAATGTCAAAACTAGTAAAAGCAATGTTGATGTATGTTACGAAAACTGTGGACACAATGATGAGAATGTTGGTAACTATGATAGTAATGACCGCCATGTTCTATGCACATGCAATAACAAGCCAATATCATTGCTGTTGAATTCACCCAAGATGACCTCCCCATTAACCCCAAGTCAGAGATACGTGGTCAGACAGGCCCTGCGACCCAAACCCAGGCCTACCGATTGATAGGTCACAGATGTGGTTACTCTGAGCCCGAAGACAAACGTGCAACCAGGGAAAACCCTGATCGATCCCACAGATAGGCAGCTACACCACAAACAAGTCTCAGGAAATTGGCCCTAATAAAACATGTTTGGCCAAAAGCTCACTTTCCCAAAATACCACAAAGATGATCCTCCTCCCTAGGATGCTGTACCACTTCCTGTCCCTCCCAATAGTGTTACCCAGGAAAGTATTCTGGGATATTGATGACCTAATTCTGCAGATTCTCTGGGGCACCCACAGAAGGAGAATATAACTTGCTAAACTGAAATTACCTACCTCAGCAGGGGGGTGGCAGTCCCATGGGCTGCATGCTGTTGGGGAGAGCACCGTGGAAACTAACCTGACTCGCCCCTGAGGACCGCATTGGCGTGCCTGCTGTTGGCCCCTTTCGGACTATTCCACACTCGGGATGAGAGGATCCTGATGGTGACACTTCGATATATCGGACCCGGGCACTGCATCGCACAAGAACATGGACCCCCTATGCACAGGAGATGCCATTCGCAACTTCTTGCCCTACTGCATTGGGGCAACTGGAGTGGTGTCCACAATTGGATAGCGCTGGGGATCACCAAAGTGGGTGAGGTCTACATTAATGACACATTAGCAGACTTCAGGAGTCTGTGGGACCAATATGAGCTGCCAGCATGCTATTTCTTGCTGCACGGGTCATTGGCTGTGGGGATGCACCACTGGTCACGCACTGGGGTAGCCAAACCCCTAATTTTCTCAGGGCTGCAACTGATCTGCAAGATCACTGGGCACCAGCATGTGTCATCATTGCACTACTGTGTGCTCCTGGACCAGTCAAAAAGTGGCTTGAGATAGCTCCAAGAGCACTGGGAGCTGGACTTGGGATCCCCAAATAGCGACTCTGATTGGACTAAGATACTAACACACACTCCCAAAGTATCACTTAATGCGAGATTTAAACTAGTGCAGCATTACTTTTCTCACAGGGTATATATCACACCTAAATGTGTGAATTTGATGTTCTGAAATGCACAGGTGGATTGCCCCAGGTGCAGGGAAGATAATGCTAGGTTTTACCACATGGTCTGGTTGTGTCCAACCCTCACTGCATACTGGGACAGGGTGAAGGAAATAACCACAGTGACGACCAGTAGGTTGCTGGCCACCACACATTTGCCTGCTGGGTTAGTTCCCCAGGACAAGTGCTAATGCTGTAACAGCTAGGTTCATGTACCTAGCATTAATCTTAGTCAAGAGTCAGCTGGCAACGGCCTGGAAGACCCACGAGGGCCCTAGGGTCAAGAGCTGGCTGGCTGTCAGAGATTGAGAAGTGGTCCAGCTGTGAAGGAGCGGTGCTGAAGAGGGAGGTCCACACAGAACTGAGACCCGGGGACTGGATATAGGCCTGGAATCTAATAACACTAGATATACCAGGACTGGGGGATAATGGGCTGCTGTTGCAACTTGAACCACCGGGGAACTCGCCCTGAACAAATGACAGTGAGTGCATACGCCTGCAAAGTGGGGGTAATCCCCTAGCACCTACAAATGTGGAACCCCGCCCTCTGCCATTACAGTTGAGGAGTAGAACATTGATCCATCAGCAGTAAGCACTCACACATGATATTAGATCTGATTCACTAATACACTACACACACTGGGCCACCTATTTCTGGCAGGACAGTCTTTCATAGTTTGAGCGACTTTTTGAATGTTGTAATTGGAAAACTATCAGAAACGTGTGCCATTGTCTAATATGTATGCTCAGGGCCGGACTGGGAACAGCAACCAGCCCTGGCAGCTTGCTGCCGACTGGCCCTGGGGGAGGGGGGTGGGGAGTGTGCTAGCGAAAAGCACTGCTGCAAAACCGGTCCCCTGTAACAAAACCGGCCCGACGGGAACAAAACCGGCCCCCACCCCTCCGGCCCATGGGGGAAATCCAGGCTGCCCGATACAGCCAGTCCGGCCCTGTGTATGCTATCCCATGCTATTTGGGGATGAAACGGACAAGGTGGAGGGACATGTGAACGCACACTGATATAAAAGTCAATAACAAACATTACAAAAACTCTCAGCCAACTCTCATTAGAGTCATATCTGACTTCTCCCACACTTCCAGATAGAAAGAGAACTGGAATAAGAAGAGCGAGGTGCTCACGATGTGCGCTTCAATCACGGAGTATAACATCCAATGGAAATATGGTAAGCGGAAATATTTTTGGATTTACATCAATAGAGGCCTGAAACACATGATAGAGGGTGATTTAACACTGCTCACGACAAAAACAATGGCAGAGTATGAGAGATGGCCTCAACTGAACCCATCCCTATGGGTTGGAGTTCATGTTATTAAAATGGTAGCAGCCCATTGCTTTAACTACGTATTAGG
>CAWUFW010032190.1:0-14312 GCA_963921515.1 Calotriton arnoldi | reverse complement strand
TGGTGCGGTGTGTGTAGTGTAATGTGCAGGGGGTTTGTGGTGACGGTGTTTGGTGGTGGTGGTGGTGGTGGTGGTGGTGGTGTTTGGTGGTGGTGGTGGTGGTGGTAGTGATGTGTGCGTTTCTGTGGTGTGCTGCTGTCCTTGCTGTGTCACTGTGTCCTCTCCTCCTCTCCTCTCTGGTTTGCAATGTAGCAAGGGGTTGTGGTCTGTGGGAGTGCTGCTTTTGTACTCACCTATGTGGGTGTGTCCTCATGGTCTGTTGTTTTCAGGTGTGTTGTGTCTGGGGTTCTGGCCTTTGTATTTTTTGTTTGTCCGGGGGTGTTTTCGGGATATGTACTGTGCTTGTGTATTTGTGCGTGCCTTGCTGTGTGGACTTGTTGGCCATGTTGTGTGCTATTGGTTTTGTGTGCGGATGGTTTCTGTGCAGGTACGTGGGCGCCATGGCTTCTGCCGTGTCGATTCTCATCGGCGTTGTTTGCGCTGGCGGGCGGTATATTTGTGGTTTTCCGCGCTCATGTCGGTGCGATCGTAATTTCACGTGCGGTGTGTCGGGCGTGAGGGCGGGCGGTTTTGTGTTGTCGTGCGTGTTTCCGTCCGTGGCGGGCGGTTTGTCTCCGACTCGGACGTTGGCGGGCGGTATTTTGTGTGCTTTTTCCGCCGATGGCGGTATTCGGTTTGTGTAATCGTAATGGCGTGGTCGGTGTTCAGGCGGTGTGTGCGGGCGGATTTTTGCCGCTTCCATGCCTGGCGGTATTATTTACGCCGGGTATCGTAATGTGCCCCTAAATAACATACTATTAACATACACACTAAAATACACAACACTAATATAAATATCGATATTATTAACAACGATATTTTAGCAAACGATATTATTAACTTAGATATTGGAAAAACGATATTTCTTACCTTCATGTCGATATTCTGGTCACCGATATTCTTGATGTCGATATTCTGTACCTCCGATATTAACAACTCGATATTTTTGTAGATCGAAAATAAAAACTCGATATTATGTCTATTTACCGTCATGGACCACCAAATGTGTATGCTAGCCCCCATCATAAGGGTGTTATCTCTGACATAATTGTGCCCATTCCTGGCATAATAGTGCCAATGACATAATAATGGTCATCCTTGACTATTTTGGGTATTTTTGGTCTAGTTGTGGTATACTAGCAGCCATCATTTACATACTGGGAGCATGACTGGCCTACATTTACCTAGTCCTGGCATAATAATGGTCATGACTGATACATGGTCTCTGCCCTGTCCTTATGGTTTCCAGCCTTGGCAGAACTGTGGCCTTAGTATAATGGGGGAATTACTTTCATAATACATGCTACCGTGGTGCTGTGGTGACCATCCATGGCATAAGACTGTAATACCTGGGTATTCAAAAAAGTCTGTCCTTATGAGGCATTTGTACATGGGAGTACTTGATGAAAATGACAAGCTGATGTTTTGGGACTGTGCAGTTCCTAAAATCTGAAAACTGATATTTTAAAATTTAAAGGCAGTTTTTGTTTTCAAAAGTGGGTTTTCTTCTGGAAAATTGAGTTTGTTTGCCCACAGTGGAAAGTGGTATTTGATTGAAAAATGTGCATTTTGAGAAACTGATGAATGATAATTCAAGCTGAGCTGGGGAGACCTACTGCTGTACTTATATACTTTGTGCCATAGGCCATGTCAAGATTTGAACTTTACTTCATATGTCAGGTGGAGGCATTTTATATTGATGAACGTTTTCCTGGCATTTCTGCTGGTAACCGCACCTGGAATACTTGGGTGGTAACTCCTGATAATCCTGCTTAGAGTGGTCATAGTGTAGTCACTATTTTACAGTTATAAAGTTCACTAGTAGCTCAGGAATACTTTCCTTGAGCAGAAGTAGCTCTCACTACAGAAAAGGTTGGAGACTCCTGCTCTAGTCCATATACGCTCACTGGCGGAAGGATGGCCCGCACCTTCTCCTCCCAGGGCCTGAGGTATATTGGCTTGGCAGGAGGGCCACTGCCGGTGTATTTGCTGTTGATGTAGTCTTTCTTGAGCAGGTCCCGTACCCTCCTGCGCACGTCATACCACCTGTTCTGGATGTCGCTCTTTGTGCGCCGACATGGTGATTGTGCGTTCACCCTGTTGATGATCCTCTCCCACATCTTGGTTTTCTGGGAGATGGGGGTCTGTTGGACCAGTGTGCCAAACAGCTGTGGCTCTACCCTGAGGATCTCGTCTACCATGACTTCCAATTCACAATCTAGGAACTTGGGATTCTTCTTGGGGGGCATGGTGATGGGTGGTGATGGTGAGTGATGTGTGTGTTGGTGTGCAGGTGAGGGTGTGTGAGTGTGTGTTTTGCTGGGTGTATGTGAGGTAGGTATTTGTTGGTGTGCTGATGGTGTGTGGCTTGTGTGAGGGATGAGCTGTGGGTGTGTGGTTGCTTTCTCTTGGGTGCTGGCAGTGGAATGGCATTTGCAAAGGCTCATGGTTGTGATTTGTGTCCTTTATATGGGTGGAGTTGTGGGTGTGTCTTTGTTCTCTGTCCCCCCCAGTATTTATTGGCTTGGTAATTGCTTGTTTGGCCTTTTTTGGGTGAATTTTCCTTTGTACTGTCTGTGTATGTTGGAAACGTTCTTGTGACCGAGTCGGACCCTGCATTTGTCTCGTACGGTCTTCTCCGTTTCGTTCACGCTGTGTTTGTGCAGTTTTCTATGCTGCGTACGCGTCGGTCGCGGTGTTTTGTGTTGCTTCGGCTCGGTTTTGTATGCGTGTCGGTCGTGCGGCTTGGCCTCCGTCCGACTCGCTCGTGGTTTCGCGCCTTGCATCGTACTTTGCGGTTTGGAGTTCGCGTGTACGTTTCGGTCGGATTTGTTCCGGGTGCGTGTCGGTCGGTTGGATTCGCGTGTTTTCCGGCCGGATTGCTGTTTTCCGTGCGGCTCGGTCGGTCGACTTGGGTTCGGTACGTGTCGGTCGGATTTTTCACGCCTTGCATCGTACTTGGCGTGTCGGGCGCCACAGGTACGTGTCGGTCGGTATTATTTCCGGATCCGAGTCGGTCGGTGCTTTTTCCGGCCCGAATCGGAATCGACCCCTTAGTAGCCCGAACTGGAAAGGCGGTAACAATGGATTTAGGCTCTGATCTAAAAATCTGGGCTAAATTCTGATCCCAATTTGAATTATGAGTTGTGTTTTAATCATCACATCCTTGCAGTTTTCCCCTCATGGTTTCTTGTCAATTATTAGGGGTAAAATGCCTTGGAAAAAAAGGCAAAGCATGTGGATTGAGATTTAGATTACATTTATTCTGTAATAACTGAAAATCATTACAATAAAACAAATGAAATTTAAGAATTACAAATATATTTAAAATATTGTAAGAGTACATAAATGCATCTATTGCATACCCATTTAGCATAATAAAAATAATCAGCAACCATATAGACATAATAATAGCTTTTAACCAATATTTATATAGTCTCAACAACCTTCACACTTCTACCAAATGAGCATCACCACCTCTCAAAATATACCTTTCAGCTTCTGTAACACCCCAAATGTTAAATGCTTTAGCAACCAATACCTTCTCTCCAGGTAAAAGACCCAGGAAGATACAAAGTACATGGGACAACATTTCAAGCTAATAGACTGTGTTGCCGCTGCGGCACTGCCAACCATATTATGAGTTTCCTCACTGTGACCCTTTTCATGGTGGTGAGCCCGCATTGAAGAGGGTGGTGTGGCGTGAGGAAACTAAGGGGGCCCTCTGTGCCCTCTGTGCACAGGGGTGCATGCAGGAGAGCACATGTTGCTGCACCACATTGTGCATTACTGTCTGTGCAGGAACGAGCTGCAGCACTCCTACGGTGGTGCCTTTCTAAGTCTCTCCTATGAGCCTTAGGAAGGCACCACCATGGGACTGCCACCGCAGTACCGCCCGCCAGGATTACAACTCATAATCTAGTGGGCGGACAGACTATAGGTTTGGCAGTTTTGGAGTGGGGCGCTGGCATGGCGGCCCGCTCCAAGACCAGCAAACTCGTAACCAGGCCTGAATAATATTCTGATAAACATTATTCCATCATTTCTTTATCCAATCTAAAGAAGACAGACCTTCGTTGTGTGCAATGAACACATTGGGTATTTACCTTTTGTGTCTCATGATTTAAAGAAGTACTGTCTGTTTCCCGGGAGAAATCAATTTATCATTCATACTCACCAAAATGCTCACTTTTTCTTTGTCTGGTACTGTTTTTTTAACTTGGACTGTTTTTCTAAATCTTTCCACCACTCACTTCATTATAAATGCGATGAGAATCAATTTTTCATGTAATTCTACATAAAACTTTGGTTGAATAGCATTGGATAAAGAAATGATGGAATACTGATTGTCAGAATATTATTCGAGCTTGTAAAAAGATTAACTGCACAGAAGTCAGTGTAATCACACTGTGTTTGAAAATGAGTTCCAAGTGAACACCTGTGCTTAGTTACTACGTTTATACCCAAGTTCATGTGGACATATTGGGTTGCTCTTGTTTCTTCTGCACTACTCTCAGTGGATCCAAAGCGGGTCCCAACATCTGACCCATGGAAGATTAAACAAGCATGAACTAATAATTCTCTCAGCCCCAAATGTGGCAATCAGAAGATGTCGTACTTTAAATCCTGCTATTCTTTTGCCACTTCAGAAAGTAGAGAATGATATTGACAATGATGATGAAGAACATGATACTTTGGACGTCAGAGCATTGTGCATAAAACCCAGACCTGGCATGCAAGATGAGTCATTGAATTAAGCTAACTTGGTTCTATTTGCCGATGGCTCTAGTCTAAAACACATTGAAGAAAATGTGGGTGCAGCAGGTAATGTTTACAGATTAACATAACTTTTTGAAGTATTATATGTGTGCAATGTGTTTTCTGCCCAGGTTGCCAAGCTGACTGGTCCTATAAGAGCCTGTTGTATTGCTCGTGCACCGAGTATTACAATTTAGACTGACAGTCAATATACCTTTGGAGTTGTGCATGATTTTCGACAATTGTGGTCAAGGTGTGGTCTCATGACTTCTCCTGGGACACCAATATGAAACGGACCACAAATTCTTGATTTGCTGCTGAGGCACGTGGATGTGGGAGTGATGATGTCACTAAAAGACATAATGATGTTGCTGCAGTTGCACGTTATTATGCAGCACTGGGTAAGGAATTGGCAATGCGGATTGATGTTTACTCAGCACCTGTTCTCACTTGGGTGTCAATACAAACATTGGATGAGTTGCAGGAAGTGCAAGATAAGGAAAAGAAAGAGTGGGGAATATGCTGATTGTAAACAAGGACAGAATGGCTCCTGGAAAAACAAAGATGAAAGATGTATCTTGCCAAATTTACTTTCAGCACAAATGGTGAAATTGTTTCATGGAACTACACATGTTGGAAAAGATGGTATGAATAATACATTTAATCGCTGCTGCTAAAATCCCCACTTTAGTAATAGTGCAGAAAGTCATTGTCAGAGGTGTGCACTGTATCAGCCAAATAATGTTGAAAAGAAAGCACATTCAGTGATGAGCCATTTAGGAAAGGCACATGGTCCCTTCACTAGATTTCAGGCTGATTTTATGGAAAAGGCATCATGTAATTATCTAAGGTATATCTTAGTAGTGGTGTGCATTTTTTCAAAGTGGATTGAGGCATACCTGACAAGGAGATGTGATGCACTGACAGTTGCAAAATTATTGCTCACTAAGTTGATCACTAGGTTTGGAATATCATTGACTATCAAATTGGATAGAGGAGTCATGAAGGTGATCTATGCTGCTATAGACATTGATCAAATGTTTTATTGCAGTTACCATCCATAATCATATAAATATAGCAATTAACAACAAGAAAGGTGACCAGACTAGCTTTGCAAAGGTGCGTCAACACATGCTGCTGAGTTTGTAGTAACGTTTGAAGCAGTTGAGCAAGAAACAAATTGTTTTGTTAACCTCTGCAGATTATGCAGCAGATGATGGATTATGTGGCAATTAAGACATGTCCGAACTATGCACAATTTCATAATACCAGTGGCAATGTCTTGGATTCATGCTTCACACACTCAGAGAGTGTGGGTACCAAATAAAACTTTATCTCGAGTTGTTGAGTCATAGAGCCAGAACCAAAACTTGAATGTAGAGAGAGTGGTGACAGAAGAGACAAGTAAACACAGTGAAAACCAAAGTTCAAAAGCAAACAATGAAAACAGAACTTTGAGTGGAAGCTCAGTCTCACAAATTTAACTCAAGGAAAACAAGTTCAAACTGAAAGTGAGAGTTCACATGAAGCATTGCACAAAGTCAATCTGCAATTGGGGGTTCAAAAGTAACTGAATAAATGAGAGAAAATCCTACTAGCGATCCTGAAGTGAGCGCTGAAGACTTCTCAGAGGCAGGTGCAACACGTAAATCAAAGGGACAAGAAAGCCAAACAAGAAGTACACAGCTCCTGGCTGAGTGGGGGTATTTGGGAAGAACTGTACCAGAGAGACATCAACTTGAAAGGTCTTCAGTTTTTGTTTGAAGATCCCAAAGAGCCATCGAAAATTAAGGACAGGCTGAGAAACCCTTAGGTGCTAAATAAGATTCCCTAAAATACAGTGAACTGTTGAAAAACATTTGACAGATTTTTGAAGAACGTTCTTTTTAAATCATTTTTGGAAGGGCCTTGCCTTTTGAATTATTTAAAAGACTTTGATTTTTTAAAGACAGATCAGAAAAGGAAATGTCCACAAGAAGAAGAAGAAGAAGAAGTAGAAGAGAAAAGATTTGCATGGCTCCCAAAGTAGTTTTAGTAGTTTTAATTTTGGCTGTTGTTATTTAACTACTAGTGTCCACATTTCCTCCTGTGTGATATCTCTCAAACACTGCTAATGAAAATAGTACTAAACATGATGATTTAGAATAGACAGTGTGCATACAGGGTTTATGAGGTTCAAATAAATTTTTAAAAATCAAACTTATTGTAGTGCACCATACAATACTTCTTTCATGAGTCTTTGGTCATGCACACTCGTGCTTTCCTTCCCATGTAAACATTTATCTGTGAAAAGGCCCTCTCAACATTGGCACTTGAGACAGGCAACACCAAGACAGCCAGTAAACAATTTGCTAACTCTGGCCACTGATATAGCTTTCCATGCCAATACTGGTGCACCTGAAGATTGCGATTCTCTGGGACAGGTTCTGCAAAATATGCGCTGAACTGGGCGCATATGCCCTCAGTTATTGAAGCGGTCAAAAATTAAGCAGTTCTTTACAAAGTCCGGAGAAAATTCCCATTTCCGGAAAAGATCTAAAACTTGTACAGAGTACCTCAGTGAGGCTTCATTGACTTCAAATGCCATGGTTGGTGAAGAGACATTTCTATTCATCATTGCCAGCCATTTCTCATGCACTGTAAAATGAAATTTCCTGAATTTCTCCTCAACATTTCTTTGCTTACCAAGTGGCAAGAATTCTAACATGGAACATGTTGAAGTGCCAAAGTCACTAAAAGTGTTGCCTAGCCAACTCACAAGGAGATATTTCACATCTACACTAATTACGCTGAACACTTAGGGGCCGATTCCGATCTCGGTCGGAGGCGCACCCAATACCATTCGGTCGGGAAAAAAGCCATGCGAAAGCCTGTTTCCCGACCGAACCGTACGCGGGTCCGGCCGAGCGAGTACGATGCGAGTCGCCGACCGACTCGTCCGGGCGTCCCGACAACTCCGACCGACTCGCTCGGACTCGAACCGCTCCGACCGACTCGGTCGGACCCGGTTCGCACCGCGCAATGGAGACGTTTCCCGGCCGGGTAAGTACGATGCGCGCCGCGGCGCAGCAGTCCGACCGAGCCGCGCACTCCGGCTCGTAAGAGCTGTCGGAGCCGTACTTTGGGGTCCGTGTCGGACCCCCCTGCACGCGTAGCCGCGCGAGGCGCACACAGGGGGACCCAAGGGTCCCCCTACCTGTGCGTGTACGCCGCGAGCGCTCGCGGCGCACCCGCTGTAGGGGGCGCCCTTGTCCGCCTCGCACCCATTGAGGCAATGGGAGCCCGCGTACGCGTTGTACGACCGGCTCCCATTGAGTTCAATGGGAGTCCGACCGACTCGTGTCCGATAACATACGGCCGCATCGTACTCGTTCGGGTCGGACTGCACGGGTCCGATTCGGTCGGAAATCTCTCCGGGTCCGGCTCGGTCGGAGAAATTTCCGGCCCGAATCGGAATCGACCCCTTGGTAGACAAGGGTGTTTTCAGAATCTAGTTTTTTTATTATGTTCACTACAGCAATCATGTTTTCCTGTAAAAATACAAGAATGAAGTAGAGTGTACTTCTTTTCACATCAGTATAAATATGCGACCAACGAGCCTCACATTTCTTGACTTTTGGCATCATCACTAAGCAGAAATTCTGTAAACGGTTGCCACATGGATAATATAGCATTCACGTCCTCTAGGACTGAGAATCACCGGCTAAATGACTCAGTTGGGATTACTCTTTCATTGAAGCCACACAAAGCACAAAATGAGAAATATTTGCATTTTAGTTTCCGCGCATAATGAAACAGTGCACCAGAATGGACTACAAAGTCAATAGCATTTTTCATTAACTCTGAAGATTGTAAGATGCTTTCAGCATACCATCTTGCAAATGTCAAGGATCTCTTACAGGGAAGCACTTCAGCTTAGGTATTGATTTTGACAGGTCATCACACAACTTTTTCATATACGTAGCTGAATTACTGCAAATACAAACAATATCCTCAAATCTTTGTTGAACTTGGTAAGAACTTTTAGCAGCAGCATTCCAAGTGACACTGCGTTCCATGTTTTCCAAACATCTGGTGTCATGTTTTCCCAACTATCCCAGATGCTTGGTGACAGCACTCTTTTCACATATACCTGTCACTACACCTGGCATTGAATGTTTAAAGCCTAGGGTGTTTGGCAATTCACCTACTATCAATAATGACTCGCTAGAAAAGGGGCTGATGTATCAAAGGGTTTCACCCATTCTTTGTCTGTGGGTAAATGTGATGGTACATATTCGGAAAGATTCGTATGAAACCAGTCATTTTACCTATCAGTGAAAGAATCAAATGTATTTCCTGATTCTCTACAGTTTATAAAATAATTAAATAAGACATAAAACATGCTTCTAAACCAGGGGTCTCCAACGAATAGCTCGGGAGCTACTGGTAGCTCGCCAGTACCTTCAAAGTAGCTCTCAGAGGTGAAGTCAGGCACAGTATCAAATTCAGAGAGTAGGGGTTGATTGTGATGGCGGGCGGATCGCCACCGCCCAGCCGGCGGTGGCGATCCGCCCGCCATCACAACCACATTACCCCCCGCCATATTACCATGGCGGGGGTACTGCGGCGGACGGAAAGTCCGTCCGCCGCTTTCCGCCAGTCGGCAATCGTCACGATTGCCAGCCAGGCGGAACTCGGGCACCGCCATCCATATTATGATGCCTGGCGGTTCTGGCCTTTCCATGGCGGCGATGCCGCCATGGAAGGACTGGCGGGAATTGCTTTGGGGGCCCGTTGCGGGCCCCCGGGGGGTGGGGGGCTGCACTTCGGGGGTATTTGCCATGCTCAAGGTGGCAGGCACCGCACGGTGCCTGTCACGTTGTGCATGGCAATGCACAACATGCCTCTTTGGCATTGCGGCGGGTCCTGCTTACAGCAGCACCCGCCGCAATGTTAAAGATGCAGGATGCGACCGCCAGGGTGGCGGTCGCATCCTAATTGGTGGTGCGGGACCGCCGCACCGCTGGCGGCCGGTCCCAGCACCGCTAGGGTGGTGGGCGGACTGAAGTCTGCACGCCATCCTAATGGGGCCCTAGGTATCTATTAAAGAAGGCACCACTGCTCATCTCAAGACCCTTGGAGTGACAACCAGTCAAACCTATGCTAGTAACTCATACTAAACACTCAAACACACACTGTATCGGCCTATAGGGCCTGCCACTTGACAGTCTGTATCCAATCTCAATATAACTAAGCCACAAGGAGATTGACCATGTTGTAGTCCCTGCTTTATCAGTCACAACATGTGTGTGAGCAGTTGACCATAAAAGAAGTATGGCAGCAGTAGCCTGAGAAGTAATCAGTGCTGACCCACCAAAGTCTGGGACTGCAGGAGCCAGAGTGAAAATGTGTCAGTTGGGTGCATGATCAGCTCAAGACCTGAGAACAGGGCATGATCCAGACCAGACAAAAATGAAGAGGCTCATCAGCATTTATGTGCGTCCATAATAAACACTATTGCTTCCTGAAAGCTACGCCTGGTGTCAAGGACGAATCACTGACAGAATATCGACAACCAAAATATCGATGACAAAAATCGGACCCAAAATATCGATGTCCAGAATATCGAAGTCCTATCTACATAATGGTAAGTACAAAAATATCGTTGTTAAAAATATCGGGTTTTTATGTTTAAGAAATAATGTAAAATAAAGTAAATAATACATATAATTAAAAAAAAATTAGTTAGAATTATTAGAAAATATTTAAAATTATAAGTAATACATATAATGTAAAAAAGTTAAATATACATATATATAACTTATAATATATATATTTACTTATTATAAAAATAATTATTTAAATAAATTATAAATTATTACAAACATATTAAAAATTATAAATACATATATATACACATACACCAATAACATAAAAATAAAAATTAAATATATATATCATAAATTAAAATATTAAAATATTTTTAATATTTTATAAATACATTTTACATTACATTAACTAAAACAGTCGAGAAAATGTTGGATAGCGGAGGGAATAAAATTACTATTCCAACTCCAAAGAGTGCAACAGTAGGGAAAGTATTGGATAGCGTAGGGGTAAAAATTACTATTCCCACTCCAGTGAGTGCAACAGTAGGGAAAGTATTAGATAGCGGAGAGGTAAAAATTACTATTCCCACTCCAAAGAGTGCAACAGTAGGGAAAGTATTGGATAGCGGAGGGGTAAAAATTACTATTCCCACTCCAGACAGTGCAACAGTAGGGAAAGTATTGGATAGCGGAGGGGTAAAAATTACGATTCCCACTCCAATCAGTGCAAAAGTAGGGAAAGTATTGGATAGCGGAGGGGTAAAAATTACTATTCCCACGCCAGAGAATGCAACAGTAGGGAAAGTGTTGGATAGCGTTGGGGGGAAAATTACTATTCCCACGCCAGAGAATGCAACAGTAGGGAAAGTGTTGGATAGCGTAGGGGGAAAAATTACTATTCCCACTCCAAAAATTGCAACAGTAGAGAAACTGTTGGATAGCGGAGGGGTAAAAATTACTATTCCCACTCCAGTGAGTGCAACAGTAGGGAAAGTATTGGATAGCGGAGGTGTAAAAATTACTATTCCCATTCCAGAAAGTGCAACAGTAGGGAAAGTGTTGGCTAGCGTAGGGATAAAAACTACTATTCCCACTCCAGTGAGTGCAACAGCAGGGAAAGTGTTGGATAGCGGAGGGGTAAAAATTACTATTCCCACTCCAGAGAGTGCAACAGTAGGGAAAGTGTTGGATAGCGTAGAGGTAAAAATTACTATTCCCACTCCACTGAGTGCAACAGTGGTGAAAGTGTTAGATAGCATAGGGTTAAAATTAATATTTCCCCAAAATTAAAATTAAAATTAAAAAAAACAAAATAGCAACTACAATATAAAAATTATTGATAACACAAAAATAAAAACAATTATAAAAATATTAAAAATTTCAAAAACAGTAAAATTATTTAATATTAAAAAATACTAAAAAATAACTACAAACATTAATTTATAAAAGTTTAAAAACAACATTTTACTAACAAATAACTATTTTTAAAATTAATTATAATAAAAAAATTCTTTATTAGTAATTTTTAAATAAATTAATTCACACCATATTCCCCTATAAACACACAAAAAACTCCTGCATATTTGACACAATTAACATATTTTAAAATTAATGAATTATAATTTACAAAGAATTAATAATTGATTATTAATAAATAAATTAGCACAAACACTATAAAATAGAAATAAAAAATAAATACCAATAAATAAAAAATATTTATTACTTTCTTTTAATTAAATTACTTCCCACCCTATTCCCATATAAAACTACAACCCACTTCTTTAAAAAATAACACTATTAATATAATTATCATATTACTCAATTAATAAAATGTAATAACCAATTAATAATTAATTAATTATAATTTAATTATAAATAATATTAAATAAATATTAATAATTACTTTATTATAATTAAATTACTTCCCACCCTATTCCTCTATAAACTCACAACGCGCTCATAAAAAAATAACGCAATTAATATAATTATCAATCAATTAATTAATAATAATTAAGAACCAATTAATAATTATTTAATAGTAAATTAATTATAAATACTAATAAATGAAAGTTATTAATTACTTTATTATAATTAAATTACTTCCCACCCTATTCCCCTATAAACCCACAACCTGCTCCTAAAAAAATAACGCAATTAATATAATTATCAATTAATTAATTAATACAAATTTTAACCAATTAATTATTAATTAATAATAAATTAATTATAAATACTAATTAATAAAAATTACTAATTTCTTTATTATAATTAAATTACTTCCTACCCTATTCCCTAATAAACCCACAACCCGCTACAGAACTAAAATACGCAAAATTATTTTACATAAAATAAATAACTTCTAAAAATTTCACACATACATTAAAAAACAGATATACTTATACAAAAAACATTAAATAACATACTATTTACATACACACTAAAATACACAACACTAATATAAATATCGATATTATTAACAACGATATTTTAGCAAACGATATTATTAACTTCGATATTGGAAAAAACGATATTTCTTACCTTCATGTCGATATTCTGGTCACCGATATTCTTGATGTCGATATTCTGTACCTCCGATATTAACAACTCGATATTTTTGTAGGTCGAAAATAAAAACTCGATATTATGTCTGTTTACCGTCAAGGACCACCAAATGTGTATGCTAGCCCCCATCATAAGGGTGTTATCTCTGACATAATTGTGCCCATTCCTGGCATAATAGTGCCAATGACATAATAATGGTCATCCTTGACTATTTTGGGTATTTTTGGTCTAGTTGTGGTATACTGGCAGCCATCATTTACATACTGGGAGCATGACTGGCCTACATTTACCTAGTCCTGGCATAATAATGGTCATGACTGATACATGGTCTCTGCCCTGTCCTTATGGTTTCCAGCCTTGGCAGAACTGTGGCCTTAGTATAATGGGGGAATTACTTTCATAATACATGCTACCGTGGTGCTGTGGTGACCATCCATGGCATAAGACTGTAATACCTGGGTATTCAAAAAGTCTGTCCTTATGAGGCATTTGTACATGGGAGTACTTGATGAAAATGACAAGCTGATGTTTTGGGACTGTGCAGTTCCTAAAATCTGAAAACTGATATTTTAAAATTTAAAGGCAGTTTTTGTTTTCAAAAGTGGGTTTTCTTCTGGAAAATTGAGTTTGTTTGCCCACAGTGGAAAGTGGTATTTGATTGAAAAATTTGCATTTTGAGAAACTGATGAATGATAATTCAAGCTGAGCTGGGGAGACCTACTGCTGTACTTATATACTTTGTGCCGTAGGCCATGTCAAGATTTGAACTTTACTTCATATGTCAGGTGGAGGCATTTTATATTGATGAACGTTTTCCTGGCATTTCTGCTGGTAACCGCACCTGGAATACTTAGGTGGTAACTCCTGATAATCCTGCTTAGAGTGGTCATAGTGTAGTCACTATTTTACAGTTATAAAGTTCACTAGTAGCTCAGGAATACTTTCCTTGAGCAGAAGTAGCTCTCACTACAGAAAAGGTTGGAGACCCCTGGTCTATACACATGCACTATCAGTGCAGAAAGCAAGCAATAATAAAACCAAAATGTTCCATAAACACAGGAAAAACACTGTTTCTGTTGTTCTTAACTGCGCGAAAATTTGTAACCACTGATAAACACTGTTTTTTTAAGGTATTGAAAACACTGAAAAAACCCCACCTGAATTTACCAAAAATAAAAGCTGAAAATAGGAAAGCCTATTTATATGGTGCTTCTTTTCCACCCTAAATTACATGCAAGAAAATGTTGGGTAAAGATTAGATATATTTTGAAGTTATCTTCCTTCCAATAAAAAGTCATGAGAATGTAATGAGTGCCTTCACATAAAATCGTAGTGTAGTGTATTTGCATTTTATAAAGATAC
>CAWUFW010032189.1:0-14313 GCA_963921515.1 Calotriton arnoldi | reverse complement strand
CAGGATGCCTACCACTACTACCACCCTCACCCAGGGGGGCAGGATGCCTACCACTACTACCACCCTCAGCCAGGGGGGCAGGATGCCCACCACTACTACCACCCTTAGCCAGGGGGCAGGATGCCCACCACTACTACCACCCTTAGCCAGGGGGGCAGGATGCCCACCACTACTACCACCCTTAGCCAGGGGGCAGGATGCCCACCACTACTACCACCCTCACCCAGGGGGCAGGATGCCCACCACTACTACCACCCTTAGCCAGGGGGGCAGGATGCCCACCACTACTACCACCCTCACCCAGGGGGCAGGATGCCTACCACTACTACCACCCTCAGCCAGGGGGCAGGATGCCTACCACTACTACCACCCTTAGCCAGGGGGGCAGGATGCCCACCACTACTACCACCCTTAGCCAGGGGGGCAGGATGCCCACCACTACTACCACCCTTAGCCAGGGGGCAGGATGCCCACCACTACTACCACCCTCAGCCAGGGGGGCAGGATGCCCACCACTACTACCACCCTTAGCCAGGGGGCAGGATGCCCACCACTACTACCACCCTCACGCCAGGGGGGCAGGATGCCTACCACTACTACCACCCTTAGCCAGGGGGCAGGATGCCCACCACTACTACCACCCTTAGCCAGGGGGCAGGATGCCCACCACTACTACCACCCTTAGCCAGGGGGCAGGATGCCCACCACTACTACCACCCTCACCCAGGGGGGCAGGATGCCCACCACTACTACCACCCTCAGCCAGGGGGCAGGATGCCCACCACTACTACCACCCTTAGCCAGGGGGCAGGATGCCCACCACTACTACCACCCTTACCCAGGGGGCAGGATGCCCACCACTACTACCACCCTTACCCAGGGGGCAGGATGCCTACCACTACTACCACCCTTAGCCAGGGGGCAGGATGCCCACCACTACTACCACCCTCAGCCAGGGGGCAGGATGCCCACCACTACTACCACCCTCAGCCAGGGGGCAGGATGCCCACCACTACTACCACCCTCAGCCAGGGGGCAGGATGCCCACCACTACTACCACCCTCAGCCAGGGGGCAGGATGCCTACCACTACTACCACCCTCACGCCAGGGGGCAGGATGCCCACCACTACTACCACCCTCAGCCAGGGGGCAGGATGCCCACCACTACTACCACCCTCACCCAGGGGGCAGGATGCCCACCACTACTACCACCCTCACCCAGGGGGGCAGGATGCCTACCACTACTACCACCCTTAGCCAGGGGGCAGGATGCCTACCACTACTACCACCCTTAGCCAGGGGGCAGGATGCCTACCACTACTACCACCCTTAGCCAGGGGGCAGGATGCCCACCACTACTACCACCCTCAGCCAGGGGGCAGGATGCCCACCACTACTACCACCCTTAGCCAGGGGGCAGGATGCCTACCACTACTACCACCCTTAGCCAGGGGGGCAGGATGCCCACCACTACTACCACCCTCACCCAGGGGGCAGGATGCCCACCACTACTACCACCCTTAGCCAGGGGGCAGGATGCCTACCACTACTACCACCCTTAGCCAGGGGGCAGGATGCCCACCACTACTACCACCCTCACCCAGGGGGGCAGGATGCCCACCACTACTACCACCCTCAGCCAGGGGGGCAGGATGCCTACCACTACTACCACCCTTAGCCAGGGGGCAGGATGCCCACCACTACTACCACCCTTAGCCAGGGGGGCAGGATGCCTACCACTACTACCACCCTTAGCCAGGGGGCAGGATGCCCACCACTACTACCACCCTCACCCAGGGGGCAGGATGCCCACCACTACTACCACCCTCAGCCAGGGGGCAGGATGCCTACCACTACTACCACCCTCAGCCAGGGGGCAGGATGCCTACCACTACTACCACCCTTAGCCAGGGGGCAGGATGCCCACCACTACTACCACCCTCACCCAGGGGGGCAGGATGCCCACCACTACTACCACCCTCAGCCAGGGGGGCAGGATGCCCACCACTACTACCACCCTTAGCCAGGGGGGCAGGATGCCTACCACTACTACCACCCTTAGCCAGGGGGCAGGATGCCCACCACTACTACCACCCTCAGCCAGGGGGCAGGATGCCCACCACTACTACCACCCTCACCCAGGGGGCAGGATGCCCACCACTACTACCACCCTCACCCAGGGGGCAGGATGCCCACCACTACTACCACCCTCAGCCAGGGGGCAGGATGCCCACCACTACTACCACCCTTAGCCAGGGGGCAGGATGCCCACCACTACTACCACCCTCACCCAGGGGGCAGGATGCCCACCACTACTACCACCCTCAGCCAGGGGGCAGGATGCCCACCACTACTACCACCCTTAGCCAGGGGGCAGGATGCCTACCACTACTACCACCCTCAGCCAGGGGGCAGGATGCCCACCACTACTACCACCCTTAGCCAGGGGGCAGGATGCCTACCACTACTACCACCCTTAGCCAGGGGGCTGGATGCCTACCACTACTACCACCCCCACTCATAGGATGGACAATGCATGACACAACAAGCACACTCACAACCTAGGGAATGCAAGATTAAGACATCCCCCACCACCATGACAAGCGTGTGAGCAGGCTGTGTCAAATGCCTACAACACCGAACATGACATTGAACATACAATGTGACCCTCTAGCACATGTGCCACACATATATGTGTGTGGCACCCACAATGCAAGCAGCCCATGACCATTGTGGCAATGGGGCCTAAACCCCCATCATCACAGTGACCAAAAGGCAAGTGTGGGGTCCATAGCTGAAGCACATTTTGACCATTGTGGCAATGGGGTCTAAACCCCCATCATCACAGTGACCAAAAGGCAAGTGTGGGGTCCATAGCTGAAGCACATTTTGACCATTGTGGCAATGGGGTCTAAACCCCCATCATCACAGTGACCAAAAGGCAAGTGTGGGGTCCATAGCTGAAGCACATTTTGACCATTGTGGCAATGGGGTCTAAACCCCATCATCACAGTGACCAAAAGGTAAGTGTGGGGTCCATAGCTGAAGCACATTTTGACCATTGTGGCAATGGGGTCTACACCCTCATCATCACAGTGACCAAAAGGTAATTGTTGACAAAGAAAGAGCTGCAACTGCCAAACTGCATGGATCATTCCTGGTCACAGAACCAAAAACTCATCTGTGGCAAAGTAGTGTATGTGTCCCATTGCAACATAAATTGGGGAGCCAAATACTGCAGTGCAAATGAAACATTCCTTTGGCCATGTGCAGACAAACAACACCCATGGGGGCTGAGACCGTCAACAGTCATCAATGACACAATGACAGAAGTGACCATCAGAATGCAGAACCACATATTTGCACCAATGGGCACACAAATGCAGATACCCTGTGGAGACAGCAGATGTGAGGTGAACAGATACCATACCATGGCAGCAATGGGACACACAAACCATGATCACTGTGCTGACCGATGACCTAGGAGTCCCAGGGACAGCAGGGGAAACACACCAAACAACATACAGCCAATGGCACACCCAAGATATGCCAATGCAGTGGTGCAGATGCACAAACACAAACAGGCAGACCAACACTGTCATCATACACAGCAGGTGAGGGGTGGGGGTGCCAGTGTCCCCAGGCAACAACACAACACATGAGGAGAGCTGAATACCAATCATACAGATGTGCATACACTGCCACACTAAGGTAACTCATGGATCCAAATCCCCTATGTGGGCAAGCAGGCATTGACAGGTGAGAGGGAGCACAAAACACACATGTCACACAGGCACGTAGGAACAACAACTGACACAGCAAGTCACAGACACACCACAGCACCACCCCCAGGGCCCCCACAATGTGGTGACCCTGGGCTGAAGTAAAAATACCACTGTGATGACAAAGCTAAATGTCGTTCACACTGTGAACCACAGTCAGGTGTCCTGAGCAACAAACTACCATCACACCTACACAAGCACAAATCAATCAGCATGGCCAGTAAGCCAAGGCCAACATGGAGGCAGGGGACTAGCCGGGCAACAACTCTCATCTGCACACACTCAAGACCACACCCTCGACCTCCAACAATGTGCAGCAGTGAAGTACACATGCACTGGTGACATTGCACATGCACCCATGACTATTCCAGGGTGGTGGGGTGGGAACCAAGGTGTAGAAACACATCACACATGGACACTCAACAAGACTCCTGAATGTCTGACACACTGCACACTACGCTGTACATGGACATGACGGCAATACCACACCGACCAATGGGATCCCAGCCACAGTCACACACCAATGAAGAAGCCAAGGTCACCCACAAAGAACACACATAGACAACAACCAACATTGCAGCCCGGACCCTAAGGAGTGCCAGCAGTCACACACACAACGTGTCACAATCACTGAAAGATAACACAAACTGGAAATCACATGACAGGGGCAAACAACAAGTGCCAAAGGGAAACCTGACTGTGACCCATCTGCGTCAGCACACAAACTCTGCCCTGACAGCAAACACACCTATGGGTGACACCCTGATGACCAGTAATGTGCCATGCACCCACATCACAGAGAACACAGGGAGAAGACTTTGGGGAACATAGCTCAAGTCAGCAAGCATCACAAACAGGTACAACACTAGGGATCACAGCATGCGCAGATGAATGGAAGTGAACACACAGACATGCACATACAACACACACCTTGGGCGCAGGCAATGTCACACGTGTACACACTGCCATGAGGGGACTCCACTCCTGTGTGAGGAAAGCTGTGCCATATGTTGCCTCAGTAGGGCCCCATCATGTCAGCTGAGCACTTGGTCACACAATCAACAATTAGCACCAAATGAGGGCTCCCATCACATCAGCCTGGTCATGGATGTGCCAACGGAATCATCAGCACAGATCCAACACACTTGTGATAGCAATGTTGCACTGACTACACGGATGAGTCCCTCCCCATTGATGCCCAAACCTGCATGTCCACTGGAGATGGCAACACGGTCAGGGAAGTAGACAAATGCAACGATGGCAGGCACAACAGATGTGCAGGGGTGGAAGCCACAGATATGAAATTGCCAATGTGAGCAGGAAACCCATTGCCAAATACTGAACACATGACACCCTCAGATGCTGCTATTGATGACATGGATACACCACATGATAGGACACATTCCCCTGGACCACATGGGTTCCTGCACAGTAACACTTCATAATCATGAGACCAGATATCACCATCACTGCAGCAAGGGCATGGTTAGCTGCACCAACAACATGTACATCTGAAGCATGAGCACTAGAGAAAGAAAGTTGCTTTATTCAGCATATGTGTTGTATGCCATAACGACGTCCAGAAGAAATTAGAGCAAAGGCCAATGGCCAGTCCATTGTCAAAGTTCAAACAGGGTGACACTGGCAGATGTCACCCTACGCATGCCTGCACAATACCAGGGACAATCCACTAGGAGGGGCAACCGGGGGCAGGCCAGGCACACGCAGGGACAGGATCAGGGCTCACCAGGGGAGTCAGGGAAGGGGTGGTGGGTGCTGGAGAGCCACTGACAACTGCAGTGGAGGTGTCTGACATGGTGTGTGCCGGCACAACTGGGGGCATGACACAGATGTCGTGGGTGCCGGCACAACTGCAGTGGACCCTGCAGATGGGGTGGACAGGTCCGCCACTGCAGTGCCCAAGTCAGACAGGGCGGTAGTGGACTCCACTGCAGTGCCTACCTCCAGGGGAGGAGAATGGGGAACAGGCAAGGTGGGTTGGACAGAGGGGGACACCCTCACCACATCAGTGGCACAGACAAGCGCAGCGGGGGTGTGGTGCTGGGAGAGCAAGTGGCAGGGGAGAAGGCCGGAGCATCTTGGGGATGGTATATCTGTGGGTGGGGAACCTGGGGCAGGGTGTGGTGGGGGCACCTGTGCAGTGGGGGCCTGAGGGATGGAGGACGGAGACCTTGTGCCTGAGCTGCAGGGCGGTGGCGGGGTCTTGCTCTTAGCACTCCGGGGGACTTGGGGGTGGGGGCCTCAGCAGAGTGTATTGTATGGCCTGGAGTAGGCATGACTGTCCAGCCCCACATGAATGAGGGATGAGCCCTGGACTGTAGGCAGCTGGCTAAGTATGTGTGACACACGTCATATACATACTCCTGGGGCCCAAACATTGTTCCCACCACGCAGCATGGGTGTGTGCCAGGTACCCCAGCCACATGTGGTGGATCAGCTCAGCAATTGGACCACAGATCAAAGTAACACGCTGAATACATGTCAGAATACAGGCATTGTGTAAGCAATGGACCCACCCATGATGCCCACCACAGAGTCAGGGAAACAGATGCTGTCTCCCACCTTGAGTCAAGCAAACTGCAAGGACACAGTCCTAAGTGACAGAATTCCCTGCATGTAAGGGCCACACCTGGGTATCAGATGAGGAGTGGGCAGTGCACAATGGGGGACATGGCTCCTGGACAACATGACTGCTGTACTGTGGCAGTTCAACCTGGCCCGAGGAGGGCACATAACATGTTAGACAGAGTACACAGTGCAGTCTTTGACTCACCCCCTCCTTGCTGCTCTCTGGCCTTCAGCTGCCCATCCAGGTCTGGAAAGACCACCGCCAGGATCCTGAGCATGTGGGGGGTCAGGGTCCGTGTTCCGCCCTCCTGCGGAGGAGGCGACAGCTTCAGCTGGACCCGTGCAATCCTCCGGGTCCAGCCCCGAGGGTCCTGCCACCTCTTTTGGCAGTTGCGGATCCGGCGCTTGTAGACCCCCACGGACCGGACAGCCCGGACGATGTCCTTCCAGATCTCATGCTTCCGATGGGCAGAAGCCTGTCAGGATGACAAAGTGATAAGGACATTACTACACATGCAACATATCCGTGCATGACACAGTTGCATATACATGTCGCAATCACAGGGGCACATGGTGTACCCAGGCAGTGCACGGCTGCCCATGGACAGTTTTCCAGAAGTCACTACATGGTATCATAGCATGGGGAGTAAAACCCTGTTCAGAAGCACTGTCACTGCACCATACCTGTCCAGTGCAAGTCACTACACACTATGGGGGGTGACAACTACTCAGTGAGCCTGCTAGCCAGTGGTGTGCTGACTCTCAGCCTTGCTAGTCAGACAAAATGCACATTCAGAAAGGCAGTGCACAGAACACTCACCTGCTCCCTGGTGTCCCATACAGCTTGCTGTACTGTGGAAGTAGGCTGTCCAGCAGGGCCTGGTTCTCTTCAAGGCTGAAGGCTGGGGCTCTCTCCACAGTACGTGCCATTGCAGGGTCCAGAGGGGCAGAGACAGCAGCAGTGCAGTGGCAGATGTCGTCCTGGAGCATGTAGTGCAGGCAAGTGGGCTCTCAGGGGAACATGCAGCAATATATATGTGCTGGAGAGGCAGATACTGTCCCTTGTGTCCAAAGTGATAGGTCCAAGTCGTTTGCATCTTCTGAATCTGGCCAATCCATGGAATAGCAGCACCAAAACACGCCCACAGCATCCTTCAAAATTTCAACTTCATGACATACATGATTTTGCAACATTGTTGTGGGTGACCAACTGATTTTCCAGCAACCGACTCGTTCGAATATTCAGCAAACGTCCGTTGCCAGAGCAAGCCCATTGTCAATGGGTGCGCACCGATCGGTCCATTGCAGGTACAACGCGCACAGGGGTACAACGCGTACCCGCACACATTGAATGCAATGGGCCGGCCGGAGGCACCGATCGGTCCATTGCAGTACAACGCGCACAGGGGTACAACGCGTACCCGCACGCATTGAATGCAATGGGCCGGCCGGAGGCACCGATCGGTCCATTGCAGTTCTAACGCGCACAGGGGTACAACGCGTACCCGCACACATTGAAAGCAATGGGCCGGCCGAGGCACCGATCGGTCCATTGCTGTTCAACGCGCACAGGGTACAACGCGTACCCGCACACATTGAATGCAATGGGCCGGCCGGAGGCACCGATCGGTCCATTGCAGTACTACACGCACAGGGGTACAACGCGTACCCGCACACATTGAATGCAATGGGCCGGCCGGAGGCACCGATCGGTCCATTGCAGTTCAACTGCGCACAGGGGTACAACGCGTACCCGCACACATTGAATGCAATGGGCCGGCCGGAGGCACCGATCGGTCCATTGCTGTTCAACAGCGCACAGGGGTACAACGCGTACCGCACACTTGAATGCAATGGGCCGGCCGGAGGCACCGATCGGTCCATTGCTGTTCAACGCGCACAGGGGTACAACGCGTACCCGCACACATTGAAAGCAATGGGCCGGCCGGAGGCACCGATCGGTCCATTGCAGTTCACAGCAGCACAGGGGTACAACGCGTGCCCGCACACATTGAATGCAATGGGGCCGGCCGGAGGCACCGATCGGTCCATTGCAGTACAACGCGCACAGGGGTACAACGCTGCACCCGCACCATTGAAAGCAATGGGCCGGCCGGAGGCACCGATCGGTCCATTGCAGTACAACGCGCACAGGGGTACAACGCGTACCCGCACACATTGAAAGCAATGGGCCGGCCGGAGGCACCGATCAGGTCCATTGCAGTTCAACTGCGCACAGGGGTACAACGCGTACCCGCACACATTGAATGCAATGGGCGGCCGGAGGCACCGATCGGTCCATTGCTGTTCAACGCGCACAGGGTACAACGCGTACCCGCACACATTGAATGCAATGGGCCGGCCGGAGGCACCGATCGGTCCATTGCTGTTCAACGCACAGGGGTACAACGCTGTACCCGCACACATTGAAAGCAATGGGCCGGCCGGAGGCACCGATCGGTCCATTGCAGTTCAACTGCAGCACAGGGGTACAACGCGTACCCGCTTACATTGAAATGCAATGGGCCGGCCGGAGGCACCGATCGGTCCATTGCTGTTCAACGCATCACTGTACATGTGACTGGCATATGTCAGCATGCCTGTCTCAGATGGACATATGCCAGCCACAGATAGCTCCCAGGGAGTGAGGGGCACACCTACATCACGACAGCCTGTCCACACCTTATCATGAAGGCATGTAAGGCTGCATTTCCTATTGTGTGTATGTTGGTGTACATGTTGTCCTGTGGGTGTCACCTGTGGGCAGCCACCCCCAGGCTGTGCACGTGTTCATGGGGACAGGATCCTGGGTGTTACGTGTACGTGACCACTGTGATGTGCAACTGTTCATATCTGTGCATGTGCCATGGTCACATTTCACAGTGGTGTTTGTGTATGTCATGTCACATACCCCGTGAGTCCCATGTGGGACGGTATGTTTGAGCCAGGGTGTCCCAGTGGCACAATAGTGATGGCCCTCCACAGTCTTTGTGCATGTAGTGTTTACAATGTCTCTGATTTCATGTGCACAATGGGAGACAGTCTCCACATCCACGTTGGTGTGCATGGACTCTGATGTTGTGCGTGTGTGTCACAGACGTCCATGGCTCTCCTGCCATGGCAAGTGTAGCCACTACCTGTGGGGGTCATGTTTGTTTTGTTGTGGTGTACACATGATACTCCAGGTGATGCCAGTGTCCATGTGGCATTACAGGGTCCCTGGGAATGTGCCTGTCGTTGAGCTGTGGTGCCTGGGGCACATCTGTCCTCACATGTCACTGGGGGTGACTGTGACACAGCATCATGATATCCAATGGGCCAACCTGGGCCAAATTGATGCCACCTGTAGGACCGTGTTGACAGATGTTGGCCATGTATGTACCATACATGTCGTTCCGGTACTGCACACTTCATGTAGTTGTGCCTCATGATGATGTATGTTGGGATCTTGAGTGTGTTCAATGCCGCATATGTGGGGTGACTGACGATCTTGCTTACTTCTCCTCTGCACTGCAGGAGCTCCTGCTGTCCATCGGCCATTCCCAGACCTGCGCAGCGATGGTGGAACGGGACAGCATCCGACGGTACCGCTTCACCAGGCAGCTGATTGAGGATTTGGCAGTGCAGTTGTCCCCACATTTGCAGCCTGGCCGGCCGTATCCTACAGCGCTGACCCCCAAGGTGAAGGTGATGGCAGCCCTACACTTCTTTGCCACCGGTACCTTCCAACATACTGTGGCGTCTGCTGGTGGGATGTCACAGACCATGTTCAGCCCGTGTGCTCCGCGATTTCTTGGCGGCAATGTTGCTCTTCCTGAACCGGTACATCTATTTCCCTAGACTGCGACGACTCACTGACGTGAAGAGTGACTTTTATGCCCTGGGGAGGATGCCGCATGTCATTGGCTCCATTGATGGGACACATGTGGCTTTGGTACCACCACAGGCCCAGGAGCAGGCCTACAGGAACCACAAGCACTACCACTCGGTCAATGCACTGGTGGTGTGTCTTGCAGACATGACCATCACACACGTGTGTGCCCGTTTCCCTGGTTCAGCACACGATGCCTTTGTGATGAGGAGTAGTCGCATCCCCAGGTTGATGGCACAGATGCAGAACCAGCGTGCCTGGCTTGTCGGTGTGTACTGACTTTGTGCCATTGTGTGTGATCTGATCTGTAGTATTCCGCCCACTTTTCCAAGTCAGCTGATGTGCACTTGTCTGTCCGTAGGTGACTCGGGATACCCCAACATGCCGTGGTTGCTGACACCCCTCAGGAACCCTGTGACACCTGCCCAGATGCGCTACAATGAGGCACATGGTCGGACCAGGAGAGTGATTGAGCGGACCTTTGGTCTCCTGAAGAGCCGCTTCCGCTGCCTGGACAAGACCGGAGGGTCCCTCCCATATGCCCCTGCGAAAGTGTGCAGGATTATCATCGTCTGCTGCATGCTCCACAACCTGGCAGTGCGGAAGGAGTTGCCTCTCATCCAGGATGACGATGACCAACATCCGCCACCTGTGGAGGATCCTGGCCTGGACCACGATGCCAGTGACGATGATGATGATGATGGTGATGGTGATGTCCGCACACAGCTCATCACCAACTTCTTTAGCTGAATGTGGTATCCTGGGGTGTCATGTGAATGATGTGAGTTGGCATGATGTGTGGGTGGTGCTCTGGTGCTGTTGGAGTGTGTCCATGGGCTACTTGACAGGATGTGTGTTTGCGATGTGTGGTGACAGGTGGGCTGTACTCCCCAACAGTGTTGACATGCTAACTTGGTTCTGGGTGGGTATCTTGTAACATGTATTGTGCATGAGTTTTGCTGTTCTGTCCTGTACTGCATTGCTTTTGACTGTGTGTCATTTCTGTCCTTCACAGGGTACTTTCAGATTACGTTTGGTCAACTGTGTCCACCGACGACGTGATTGCACATCCAGGCTGGTAGCTGTTGTGTCCCTACAGGTGATGTGCGCCACACCCATGGACTTCCTTCTGTCTACAGTTGTTGACTGTGTGCCCGCTACCAGGTGGGGTTACCTTGCATCTGTAGTGGTTACGGCATGTTGCTACTGTGTAATAAACCTGTGCTTCACTTAGTGATGTGCGTTGTCTGTGGTCACACATTTGACTGCCATTTGCTTGCTGCACCCTGTGGGCTACTTGACTACAACTGGGAATGGGTGTGGTGTCTGTGCATTGCACCGTCTTCCCTGGCAACATCAGTGTAGGCAATGAGTCAGATGGCCTAGGTGTGTATGTGTTGTGTAGCCCTGGTGGTGTGTCTCCCTCATATGTGTCACGTTGCCTGTACTCACATGCCTGTGTTGTCCTTGCTGTTGCAGTTCGCATACACTGTGTAATTTTGCAGTTCATCATCCCCCATAACAGCACCCACGTTGGAATCACGAGCCAGAGGCAAGTATGGTGTATTAGTGTGTTTTATTGTGATAATAGTGCATAGGATGGATTGTGCTGTACATGAATCTTGCAATCCCAAGTTCCTAGATGAATAGAAAGTCCAGGTAGACAGGATCCCCAGTATCGGGGCCACAGTTGTCTGACACATTGTTCCAACCTTACTCCCCATGCAATGTGTGGGAGTAGTGTTGCCATCAACAGGGTGAACAGTCTGTGCACAAAGGCGAAAATCCAGAGCAGGTTCAGGCTTCCTGGGAGTTGCGCTTGGCCATCAGCCTCTCACTTTCCCCTCCTCGGACGACCCCTCTTCTTGGGGGGGCCCTCAAGTGCAGGCTGCTGCGGTGCAGGGGACTCTCCGCCAGAGTCCTCCTCCCTCCTGTGGCAGTTGCAGTTTGTTCGGTACCAGATGTTGTTGGCACACAGGGAGGTGTGGACTGGTTGCTGTTCATCTGGCGGAGGCATTGTAAAATGTCCCTGTGCACCGCCGTCATCTCATGTAGTACATCCCACTTGGACTCCACGCGGGTCATGTGGGAGTCCACACGTGACATGTGGGAGTCCACACGTGACATGTTGTGACTCCACGTGGGACATGTGGGAGTCCAAGCGGGCATGATGGGCAGCCTGCTGCTGTTTGATGTCTCTGAGGAGCCCCACTGCCTGGCTGAGCTCTCCGGTGCTGGACTGGTACGCATCGGGCTATGCTGCACCAAAGTTGTGGGTCTTCATGCACACCAGCTTAACGCCTGCAAGCAGCGACCTCTGTCTCCCCACCCCCTCCCACCACCCCTCGCTGACATGTGCAGTGTGTGCAGTTGCACGCACAGATAACCCCCTGGTCCACACTAGGGGTTGGTGGTGGTGGTGGTGTCCATGGCCCCAGGTTGGTCCAGGGTCACTGCGCTGGTGTTGTTCCCTTATTCCGTCCATGTCGGCGAGGGGGATGGTATTCGTGGTGACAGTCGTTGGAGGAGTGGGTGCAGGGGGTTGGCTGGTGGACCTGCTGGTGCTGGGCAGCAGTGGTGGTCCTGCTGGTGCAGCATGTTGACTTGCACCCCGGATGTGCCAGGCTGTTCATCATCGTCCGAGGAGGACAGAGGCTGTCACGGCGCCAGTGAGCTCGGCATCCTCTCTGAGCCTGGGACTGGGACCCCTCAGCCTGCTGCTGTGTCCCTATCATCACCTGTTTTTGGGAGACACAAACAATGTATGTCATGTTTCTGCAGGCATCAGTGGTTGACACACCTGACAGTTGTGACTGTGCCTCGGAGTGCGGGCCCCTGCACATTGTATTGTCCTAAGTACGCCACAGTCAGGGGTTGATATTGGTGGCACATTGTCCTGCATTATTTGGGCATTTCTATGTATTCTCTGGGGGTGTGAACATGGTCTGCATTGATTGTGTTTGGTTGACAGCCAGACCCTCCTTCCCACCCACCCACCCACCCACCCAGTCAGTTATCCCACCATGGGCGATGGCACGCATTGCAGGAGTGTAAGTTGTCTCAGGGATGTCAGTCCAGTGGTGTCCTGCTGTTTGTTGGGTGCACAGTTGGCAGCAGGGCCTTGTGCTCCCCACAGCAGTAGCCAGTGTCAGCCATCTTGTGAGTCCTTCTCCACCCCCTGTGACGTGAGCATGGTTCAGGAGTGGTGGTGTTGATGGGCCAGTTGTGGGGCTGAGCAATGTCTGTGACTACGTACTACTCCATCATGCTGTTGCCTCCACCCCCCTTCCGAACAAAGCGTGCCCATGCTTCCTTCCTGAGACTCCAGCTTCCCTGTGTGGGTGTGGCTGGCTGTGCTGAGCAGGGATGGCTGGGAGTGCTGTCCTGGCAGTGCTGTTTGGCCAAGGAGTCCCAAGAGTACCCCTGTGCTTGCCACACAAGCCATAACCCAGGGGTGGTGTGGTGCTTTGTGGGACTCTTGTGTTAGGATGGAGGGCATTGCATCCTACCAGGTGTGGGTACTGTGGAGCTCGAAGCTGGGGGGGTGTGAGGGAGGGTGCCGGTGACTGAGTGGTCGGTGCTGCAAGTCCCCCCTTCCCACCCAGCCAGCTAGATAGCCCACCATGGAACGTGCTTGCATTGCGAGGGAGGGGAAGTTGTCTCTCTCAGGATGTCAGTCAGTGGTGTCCCGCTGTTTGCTGGGGTGCACAGTTGGCAGCAGGGCCTTGTGCTCCCCACAGCAGTAGCCAGTGTGTCAAAGCCTGCATCTTGTGAGTCCTTCTCCACTCCCTGGTGATGTGAGCATATTGGTTCAGGGGTGCGTGTCGGATGGGACAGTTGTGGTGGGGTGAGCTAAGGTCTGTGACTCCTGTGACTCCCATCATGCTATTGCCTCCACCCCACTTCCCAGCATTCCCATACTTACTTGCTTTTGTGGGGAGTTCAGTGTGTGTGGGTGTGAGGGCAATGGCAAGATGGCTGACAGTGGTGTCCTGCTGTTTGTTGGTGCACAGTTGGCAGCAGGGCCTTGTGCTCCCCACAGCAGTAGCCAGTGTCAGCCATCTTGTGAG
>CAWUFW010032188.1:0-14315 GCA_963921515.1 Calotriton arnoldi | reverse complement strand
CGCAACGTATGCTTTTACATGTATTAGCGGGGTGGTCCGAGTCTATCACATTCACGCTAAGCTATGTTGCAGTGTTCGCGTACGAGTCGGTCGCGTCGGGCTCTTTTCTGGACATTTCGCTCGGACGGATTGATTTCCGTACGTGTTGGTCGTCCGTATTATGCTCCGTGCGAGTCGTTTGCATTTGACACGCATTGCATCGTACTACGTCGGTCGGACAGCCCGCGTACGTGTCTGTCGAAAGCCATTCCCGATCTGTGTCGGTCAGAAAGCTTTCCGAGCGAGATCGGAATCGGGCCCTAAGTCAGGGAAGGTGCTGGACAGTAAACATAAATAATTTACTATTCCCACTCCCATTTATATTTAGTCAGGGAAGGTGCTGGACACTAAACATATATAATTTACTATTCCCACTCCAAAGTATATTAACTCAGGGAAGGTGCTGGACACTAAACATATTTAATTTACTATTCCCACTCCAAAGTATATTAACTCAGGGAAGGTGCTGGACACCAAACATATATAATTTACTATTCCCATTCCAATTTATATTAAGTCAAGGAAGGTGCTGGACAGTAAACATATATAATTTACTATTCCCACTAAAAAATACATTAAATAATGAAAATTGATAATCAGTATCCATTTAAAAATGAATATTCATAAATAAAAATTAATCATAAAAATAAAATTCAAAAACAACATATAATTATAATACCCACATATTATATATCATAAACACATATATTTTTATATTTTGTTTAAATATATATTAACATATTCATAAATTAACAAATATATAAACAACACTAATTTATTTCCAAAATATTTATTGCCAGAAATAAAATTAATAAATAAAATATCTTTTATTAATAATAATTAATAAACATATTTAATATTTTAATTTGTAAATATATACTTGTCCAAAAACATATATGATTTTTGTTTTTAAAAACAACGTAAATCACTGTTAAAAATATTAATAATAAAAATAACGTACACAAAATTGTTAATTACTATTTATTAGAACACATTTAAAATTCTAAAAATGTATATATATACTATATCAACACAAAACACATCTACATTAAACTCATTTTATACTGTATCATATTTCAATATTCACTACTCTATTATAAATTCATAACAATTAAAAATATTATAATATTTAAAATTAAAAAATATTTTTCTGTCATTGCAAAATATTTTTTAAAACATATTTTAAATATCATTTCATACACTATAATCAATATACATAATGTTTTCTCTATAATTAATTAGTTTTTCTCAGAATATATATATAAAATATTTAAAATTAAAATAAAAAATTAATTTTTTTATTACGAAAATACACCATATGCCCCTTAAATAAAAATATTTACACTCATAAAACTAAAAATTTAAATACTGTAACATATTTTAACAAAATAATTAAATATAAATAATGTTTTGAAAAGTTAAAAAATGTTAAACATATATTTCACAATATATTACACGCATAAATATTAAGTTTTTAATCAATTTTACAAATTATTTAAAAATATGTTTATTATTACCAAATTAAGGGGGTCATTACGATGGCGGGCGGAAGCACAACCGCCATGCTGGCGGATGCAAAAACCACCAGTTACCGCCGGCACGCAGCAGTCCACACGCCCGCCCAATTACGATGCGAAAAGTAGGCCAAACACCGCCGGCAAGCCAGCAACACCGTCCGCCATCAAAGTGCGCCCGTACACGTAGCGGCGCAGCCCAACTGACACACACCGTCCGACGAAAACACGTCCCGCCCGGCGCATAAATTACGATGCCGCAAACAAACGGCTCCCACGGCCAAGAGATACCGTACGACAAACCGAAGCGGTAACACGGACGCCGAGCACGGACAACGAAGAAGCGGCTCCCCGAGCATGAATCCAGCACTGCAGGCCCTCCCCATGCTCTTGCTGATGCACCACCAAGGACGCAACGTACCGCGGAGACGCAGGTAGGCACACACACAACAAGTGCACGCAAACAGCGCACACAGTGCAAGGGCGGAAAAAGCGGACAACCCCCCCAGCGCGTGTACACTACACATCCACCATTGCATCCACATATGACACACAGGCCAAATCGTAACATCGCGTAACACATGTGTACACACCACCTGGGACTAGGAACCAACGACCCCGTCACGGCCCAAAAGCGGCGATGACGCCGCCACACATGCGCACAACGCAGAGGCCAACCGCAGCGCCATGCATGCGTCGCACACAGACACAGGGACACAACCAAGCAGCACACACATCAGCCCCACCCCGAACGCACATGACACGTGACAGGCCTGCCACAGACATGTCCCCAACGCCCAATTCACGGACAACACCCAACGCCACACAACCGACGCACACATGTCAGTGAAGTCACGCAACAGCAGGACACACCCCAGTGTAACAAACATGGCGAAGCACACAGCGGCGGCAACACCAACTAGGAGAAGCAGGGCTCCTTCGGGAAGAGGAACGCCAGTACCACACTGAAACACCCATACCACCCTGCACATATGAACAAGACATATAAAACGGAACACCAAAGAGCCCGGGGACCGACAACAGGTGGCCCAAGAATAACATTCACACACAAGGCCCAACGCAGAGCGGAAAGGCAGCCTGCCGCCCACACAAGGGAGAGCAGACAGCACCGAATGACCTTCCATTCCAACTCCGAAACCACAGCCCTACGAAAGAAGCCGGTGAATACAGCCATTGTCCAAGAAAAGACCAACACAGGCATGCCGAGGAGACCGACCACAGGGCAGATAGCGCATATCACAGAAGCACACAACGGACGGGGAAGAAAGAAGAAAACACTCCCCCATGTCGGCCACATGCAAGTTAATTGGAAGGAGTCACACATCACTGACCTTGAACTGTCTGAGAAGCATGTGGGATGAGGGCCCGTGTCCTCCAAACAAGCCAACAGAACACAAGTCCTGTCCCCCTACGACTACACAGAGCTCACAGCAACCTCGGAGCGTGCACATTGCAGACTGCACACACAGCCGGAGCACGCCACCACAACGCACCGCTGCGAAATGGCAACCGCAACACACCTACCCAACTACGCCGGACAGCTCAAGCTGTACAAAACCAACCTGATACATATATTGGGATGCGATCTCCTGTCCCTGCTGAACGTAAGTTACCGACTGACTTACCGCATCACATTGTTCAGCTGCGTCATGCCCGTCTTCTACTGTCGGAGGTGTCCCTACCAGCATCCCGTGGAGATATGCCTCTCCAACCCGGCATGTCTAAAGGCGGACCTGCTACCACTACTCCTCCCTCTGGACGCACACGACAGGGCCTGCTCTGCCTATGGGGGCATGGCGTATGTGGCCAACATCGCACCCGCACTGAAATGGGACCACTGTGCCTCCACACGACGGATCATCGAGAACAGCTACATCGAATGTCACCCAGCATGCCCCATCATGGTCCTCCAAGGGACAACTTACGAACAACACCTTGACAGCCACCATCCACTACATTGGCTGGCAAACATGTACACCACCAATGACATGGAAGCCCTGCTGGACGGCATCGCATACCTGACAACCTGTAAATTCGTCGGACCACAACGCAGGTTCCCCGATTGACCTATGATGTCCAACCCCGCACCCATGCTTAGCTTCCGCACGGACTGGCCAGTCACCACCACAACAGCCATACCAAACGACCGGCAACTGTTACCACACCATCAACGACATCGCCATGACATCGGATATGACCGGGACATGCACACTGTTCCCCATCACATCCAGGAAGACTGCATGCATCGTGGGAGGCAGTGGCATGGGGTCTGTGCATCGCACCCACATGGACGGAACTGCACGAACAACCAGGACACGACATGGATCCAGCGCCCATGGACACACACACCGCTCAGTGGACATGAATAGGTCGCCTGGAGTCTGTGGGTGCTGCACCCCTCCCCCCCCCCCCCCCGGGAATCCCATACCAGGACCTTTGCATGGACGACAAGTGCATACAACAACAACACGACCCCAGTGACTGTGACATGTCCAGTAACCACCACATTGCAACAACAAGTGGCACGCCGCTGCATGCACGCAAGCACATGCCCTGATGTCATCTCACATGCACGCGTGCATGAGGAACAACCGCAGCAAACCTGTCACATGGAACTGAGATGGACTGTGCCCATGATGCCAAGCGGTCTGGTAGGCTACATGTATACCGTCTGTGTCAAAGTCCGCAGCTATACGTAAATGTACATTAGCACAGCCTTGGCCAAGCAGATGTAACTCTGAAGCCCACATCCCACATGCAACAGCCAATCACATGTAACCCCACACCCTATCCCATTTGCAATCATGCTCAGTATATCCTCAACATGTATTCCGCTGCCAGTAGTGTCCACTATACTGCATCACAGAGGACAGAAGACTCAATATAATGTTTGAAACCAAAACTGTCTCCGCTGACTCATTTCACAAGTACGAATGAGAGAGGATGAGAGTATGTGAAGTACACGGCAGTCGTGACATGACCATGTAGTCCACTGGTATTGGATGTCAACGCAAATGAGTAGCACAACTGTGGAAGACACACATGTGTCGTGTGAAGTCGTATGGACGCAGTGCTCAGGTGGGTGGGTGTGACGGGTAGATGCGCACATGCCAAGTTGGAGCACGCCGTGTCGGGAGGGGTCATGAACAGTACACCACCGCTTCCCTGGGCATTGTGAGAGGACACCTGTCGGGGGGAGTGAACACGTGTGTGCACAGCAGCCGGGCACACGTACAAAGCGGTACCATGCGCACCTCAGCCCACCCTCTGTGGACAAGCTGGATCCTGTTGTGCGCCCGCCATGCCCCTTGACAAGGCACACACAGCCCCAGTCGACCAGGTGTAACCCCAACATAGTCAATCCGCACAGGCGATACAGGGCACGGGATGGCAGTGGAGCATGGTGTGTGAGAGGTCTCCTCGCGCTCCTCCTGGTCATATCACGCAGGCAATAGAACCTCAACGTCTAGCATGGCACAAGTCAAATGGAAGTGTAGGGGGGACGCACCACAGCACGAGCAGCACTGACGTCACGGGAGGTGGCTCGCACCATCCCATCCATTGCCCATTATACCAACCACGCCACATGCCATTGCGACTAAGTGCAAGCGCGTGCGCCACCACCCCCGAGCCCTCCCCAGAGAGGCCAAAGAGTGAATGTGTGGGCCATCAGTCACAGACGGACGCGGCATGGCCGCAAGGGCAGCCACAGCCACTGGGTGTCGCAGGTGGCGGATCCGGAAGGCGAAGACTGTGATGCATAGTCCATGCAGGCCGGGTCTCCATTTGGGGCACCACGCAGGTGGACGGCGTCCCGCAACACATCATACCCTGAGACAGCCCACTCGTGCAACTGGACCCACACATACACTCCTTGCCCTCTCTGGTGCGAGCTTGGGGCTGCCTGTGCAAGCGCTAGCCTCGCAGGTGCACATGCATATTGGGGGAGCGAGGGGAGGACATGAGGGCTGGGGCGAAGATGACTGTATCACTGTCAGTGAGTACAAGGGATGACCCAGATGTGGAAAGGAAGAGACGTGTCCCGTGTGTACTGCAACTAGTCGCCAATCCAACTACCCCCCATGTCCGGAATGTAAGCCCGCACCTAGGCCCGCCCATCCGCCACATCGAATATACCACCAGCACGACAACCTTCCCATTCGAAACACTGACTGGGGGTGGCGACCAGTGAACAATCATGTGTAGCCTACCCACGCGTACATGTGGGCCCTCCATGATCCATGTCACCTGCGGCAAAGTCATGACATGCGCAATGAGGGAAGTGAGGAGAGCTGTCCGCCCCACGCACAGAAGGTGCATCAGCTCCACAGACCCAGCAGCGAGTCCAGCAGGGGTCACATGTGCAGGGGCAGCTGTGCCTGGTGTGAAGGCACATGCATATAGACAGCACATCGACCAATGTGTAGTCTGCCCACATCTACAGTCCATCATCATGCGGACATAGGAATTGAACACAGGGCAACACATCTGAGTGGGTGCACCCACCGTGACCAACAATGCGCAATCATCGACGTACCCGCCCTGTGCATGGCCCCCCACCCAACGGAGGCACATCCAGTGCCACCATCCCACACACACAAGCCTTCCACGGAACATGCTGTGTCCAATGGTCAGTACAGAGTCAGCGCCCATCTGGTGGATCCTGAACAGGAGACACATGCACACACATGCCAGCTCCCACTATGTACGTCTGCCACCTGGCACGTGCAATGTAACCTCTCACCTGTGACGTGTGACTGCAAGCACACAGCCGTCTTGGCATGGGGCTGTCAATGTGGACACCTGTCAATGTTTCGGGAGGTGTGATCCGTACAGTGCTGTACATAGGGTGCAGTGCTGACACCTACTACTGTCTCATATCCCCTCGTGCCACAGGTCCCACTTGTTTTGGCCGCTCAGCCTGTGCCCACATCGTCGTCGTCGTGTGCCATACTCATCCAGCCTCGGAAGCAGTTCCATGCTCAGCAGACATTCATGTTGCCGTGGCGTTGCCGCTTGACGAATATGCAGTCAGTCCCCATCAGTACGCCCCGCAAGTCATTGGGGCCTAGATCCCCATGTGCATGCACATGGCAGTGGTTTGTATCACTAGCCATTGCTGGGAGACCTGTGTAAGTGTATTGTGGCCGTGCCGTCCCAGCTTGACAGCTGGGCTGTGGCTCATGTGCTTGCTCAGTCATGTCAGTGATGTGTATGCGAAATTGCTATGTGTTGTGTTGCTTTGACATGTGTCCACTGCCATTTTCCCTAGGCGGAGACCGAACATTGACCGCCCATACCAATTGCTGGCGGACATGGACGATACAGAGGTCATTAGGAAGTTTCGGCTGGACAGGCCAACCCTGCATCGACTGTGTGCCATGTTGGAACCCCATCTCCGTCCCCGCAGGGTGTATCCGACAGCTGTCACCCCCACGGCTAAGGTGATGGCCGCCATGCATTTCTTCGCCACTGGGTCATTCCAGCACACAGTGGGCAGTGGAGGAGGGATGTCCCAGCCCATGTTCAGCAAGGTGCTGAGGGATGTACTGGCAGCCATGATGCTGTACCGAAACAGGTACATCCGCTTCCCCAGGGCTCGTGAATTGGCGGCAGTGAAGGGTGCATTCTATGCCCTTGGCAGAATCCCACACGTCGTTGGAGCCATTGACTGCACACATGTTGGCCTTCTTCCACCACAGGCCACTGAGCACCTGTACCGCAACAGGAAGCACACGCACTCCCTGAATGTGCAAGTGGTGTGCCTTGCGGACATGGTGATCACCCACGTGTGTGCAAAGTTCCCAGGCTCGGCCCATGACGCACACATAATGCGCAACAGCATCTTGCCACGACTGATGTCCAATCTGCAACAGGATCGTGGCTGTATTGTCGGTGAGTATGTGGAGTGGTGTAGCGTGCTGGTTGTGCGATGCTGTCCCCTGTCCAGTTGGAATAGCAACGGTTCTCTGTGTCCCTCACACCCAGGTGACTCTGCGTACCCGAATGGGGCATGGCTGCTCAGTCCATTGAGGAATCCTCGCACCCCAGCAGACGATCGCTACAATGAGGCACATGGGAGGACCAGACGTGTGGTCGAGCGTACCTTTGGCCTCCTCAAGTCCAGGTTCAGGTGCCTGGACCGCACCGGGGGTGCGCTGGCGTACTCCCCACAGAAGGTGTGCCAGATAGTGGTGGCGTGCTGCATGCTGCACAATCTGGCCATTCGGAAGCAGATCCCCCTCATCGTGGATGACGGAGATCAACCAGGGCCCCAGCCCGCAGACCAGGACAGCTCGAGTGAGGAGGACAGCGGAGAGGAGGAAGCTGGTAATGTGCGGCAGCAGCTCATCGCCCACTACTTCACTTGACGGTGAGTGTCCATGTACGACGGCTGATGTGGCTGTGTCTGTGCAGGTGTGTGTGTGCTGTGTCAGGGTGGCCGTTTGTTCACTGCGTGCTGTGTGTCAACGCTCCATGGCCAGGGTAGTATGCCACTGTTGGTGGCTGTGGCATTGTGCCCTATTGCTCTGTGCGATGTGTGTACATTGCTTGTAGTTGTTGACATGTACTGTGTGATGGGTGTGTGACACACTCATTGAATGTGCTCCTGTTCTGTCTCCCACCCCTAGGTCCCTACAGGCCCTCCGGTTCCATTGCCATGCCACGCATCAGGTGCCTTTCAAGCCCAAGGTGGCCGTTGTATTCCGTACAAATAAAACACAGGGCACAAACAGCAGTTTGTGTAAGAGGTGCATTTATTTCAAACTGTGACATGTGATTGTGTGTAAGGTGATGACAAAAGTGGTGCGTGCAGTGACAATGAGCTGTCGGTCATGGCTGCGTGATGCTCAGGGTGTACCCACTGGTTCTATGTCCATAGTCCAACACACACATGCCATCCAGATGGCTGTGTGGAGTGGGATCGTAGTCCAAGTCAATGCAGTGGGTGGTCAAGGAAGGCTGGCTGGCTGCCTCACTTGCGTCTGGAGCGTGCGAAGTCCTCCCGGGAGATCTGTTTCCACTTCGGACGGCCCCTTCCACGTTTGCGAGGGGGTGCCTGCTTGCGACATGCTGGTGGTTGAGGTGTGCTCACTGGCTGTGGACGCAGGGGAACTGGACACTGCTGCTCGACCCTGCGCCCCGGCAGGTGGTGGCGGAGGGGAGCTGCTGTCCCTGGCTGTGACCTCACCGCCACCACCAGCTGGCCCATGAGGTCCACGAGTTGGCCCATACGGGCGTCCATGGACCTCAGCACCCCCAGCACCTCCCGCGTGTCTGAAGCAGACCTGACCCATTGTTCTTGGACCTCTTCATAGGCCCCAAGGACTCTGGCCATTTGAGGCAGGGCATGGCTCCCAGGGGAGACTTGCGTTTCCCTGACCCTGCTCCTCCTACCAGTCCTGCTGCCACCGGCCTGCCCACTAGCCACATTGCTCACCACGGTCCTCGCTGTGGCTCCCAGGGTGGATCCAGTCGGCCGGGCCACCACCTGCGCTGGGGCTGGTGCCAGCGAAGACGTGGTGGTGGTGGCGGCGGTGGTGGTCGGTGCGGCGATGGTGGCGGTTGCGGCAATGGTAGTGGCCGCAATGACCGTGGGTGTGGCCGCAATGACCGTGGGTGTGGCCGCAACGACAGTGGCAGCAGGGGGCTGGGAATGTTCAGCAGCCCTGGATGATGGGTTGGTGGGTAGGAGGGGTCCTGGGAGCGGCTGGGCCCTGCCACACCAGATGGGCCTGCTTGGTGGTCCGTGTCCGAAGAGGAGGACAGATCCTCCACATCCGTGTGTCCTCGTTGGGGGCTTGTAGGCTGGCTGTGCTGGCTGCTGTCTCCATCCCCAGCATCCAGCAGTTCGTCACCTGTGGAGAGAATGAGATTTGTTATTGTGTTGCACCTGGCGAAGTATGTATTTGTCGTCTGACATTAACAGTTCGTGCAATCTCGTACATGGGTTTCCCGGAGGCGTGTGTGTGGCTGTGGCATTTGTAGTTGTGTGTGCTTGACAATGGGACTGTGTGCTGTGCACATGTGGCATGGGACGGATTGGCCATGCCGATGGGTGTGTTGCTGTGCCCCTACTTATTGTGACTCTGGTGTATGCGGGCTCCTGGCCCATCCTGGGTCTGGTTTGTACTTTGCTTTTGGTGTTCAGATGGGACGCTTAGGAACGCATATGGCAACATGGGGGCCATGCCCCAGATTCGCATTTGGGATGGAATATGCTTTTGGGGTACATGCTGTGAGCCATGGGTGCCGAACGTGACATGTGTTGTGGCAGCATGACAGTGCATGGTTTGAGGTGTGTGCATGCTTGACATGGCCTGCATATTTGCTGTCTGTTGTGATTACTGGACATGGCATTGGACGCATCGTTATGAGTTAGTGATGGTTGTGTGCCAGCCAACGTATTGCAGTTGTCCCATCTCCTTGGTGTGCGTGCTGCCCTGTGCCATGTGCATCACTGCAGTGCTCGGGGGGGTGTGGCCCATGTTGTGTGTTGTTGCTCACAGTGTGTCGTGCGCTTCATTGACTTCTGGCACATGGTTGGTCATGGGCATGTATCTTAGCGTGACTGCTGTATGTGTGGCAGCTGTGCGGATGACATGCCTTTCATGAGACTGGGGCTGACGGATGGGATGGATGGTATGTTGTATGTGCATGGTGTGTCTGTGTGTTTGATGGGTTCAGTGGTGTTCGTGTGCATTTATGTTGTTCCGCTCTGTTGCGTCTAGTGTTGTTTGTCTTACATAGGCGTAGTTGTGGGGTGTGTGGTTGACAGGCAGTAGGGGCTACATGGACAGGACTTCAATGGTGTTTCGGTTGTGTGTGATGGCTTGTACAGTGGCTGCCGTGTGGTACTATATTCAGTGTGGCTTGTGCATGCAGACGTGGCTCCTTGGGTGTTGCTGTGTTTGTGATGGGTCATGTGGGGTGTGAGTCTGTGGTTCATGTCCGTGTGCACATTGTTCACTTGTTCGTGACGGTGGGCGGTGCTGCGTGTTCGTCTGCTACGTGACATGTCCCATGTGTTGGTCGTGTTACGGTCCTCATGCCTCCAGTAATCCAGCCCTGTCCAGTTTCCCACCTGCAGGTTGTTCGTGCGTGCACTGTACTGGATGCCACATGGTTCTAAGCGGGGGTGCTCCATGTTGCAGGTCTGTGGGGGTGGGGGGTGTTGTGGGTCGTGGTGGTGGCTGGACACCCACTGACACCGATTGCTGTGGACCGTGATGTCTACCTTTCGGCTGTCGTTGTGCACTGCGGTGGCTGACACGTGGCTGTGGGGTGTGGGGGATGCTCCTCCTTGCTGTGCTGTGGGACTAGGGGCCTGGTGTGTTTTGTACTTGGGCTGTCCACCCTCCCACCCACTGCACTTTGTGTTCCTGCCACTTACCTGTTACTTGTCGGTTAGTGCAGCTATGGCGGACACATGGGTGTGGTGGGTGCTCGTTGTGGCGCTTCTGGCATATTTGGGGACCTGTTGGTGGTTACGTGGCTGGCTGAGTGTACACATGTCCCCACGCATCTTACAGTTGTTCGGTTTGGGCTGTGTGTGGTGGTGTCTGTTGCATGTGTGTGTGATGTGTTGTGTATTGTGTGCTGGACATGGGGGTGTTTGTCCCTGGGAGCTGTGGCATGGTGGTAGTGCATGTGAGTACATAGCGGTGTGCTGGTATACATTAGTTTGTACTTACCAGCCTCCACTCCCCCTGCTAATCCGGCGAGGATCTCGGGATGTATGATGACTCGCACCTTCTCCTCCCACGCTTTGAAGGTCTTGAAGAGCGCGGGATTCCCTCCGCCAGTGACGGCAGCCAGCTCTCTGTTCTTGCTCTCCTTCTTCTTGACCAGGCTCTTGACGTCATTCCACCGTTTGTTTATTTCGACTCTGTTCCTGGGCAAGGTCCCGACTGCATTGACCTGGTCTACGATCCGGTTCCACATTCTCTTTCTGGTGGCTAGTGGTGTGTGCTGGACCAGGTTCCCATAGATTTGTGGGTGCACCTTGATGATCTCGTCGACCATGACCGTCAGCTCAATGGGCGTGAACTTGGGCATTCTTTGTGGTGCCATGGTGTTTGTGGTGCTGGTGCGGTGTGTGTTGTGTAATGTGCAGGGGGTTTGTGGTGCCGGTGTTTGGTGGTGGTGGTGGTGGTGGTGGTTGTGATGTGTGCGTTTCTGTGGTGTGCTGCTGTCCTTGCTGTGTCACTGTGTCCTCTCCTCTCCTCTCTAGTTTGCAATGTTGCAAGGGGTTGTGGTCTGTGGGAGTGCTGCTTTTGTACTTACCTATGTGGGTGTGTCCTCATGGTCTGTTGTTTTCAGGTGTGTTGTGTCTGGGGTTCTGGCCTTTGTAGTTTTTGTTTGTCCAGGGGGGGTGTTTTCGGGATGTGTACTGAGCTTGTGTATTTGTGCGTGCCTTGCTGTGTGGACTTGTTGGCCATGTTGTGTGCGATTGTTTTTGTCAGCGGATGGTTTCTGTGCAGGGACGTGGGCGCCATGGCTTCTGCCGTGTCGATTCTCATCGGCGTTGTTTGCGCTGGCGGGCGGAATATTTGTAGTTTTCCCGCGCTCATGGCGGTGCGATCGTAATCTCACGTGCGGTGTGTCGGGCGTGAGGGCGGGCGGTTTTGTGTTGTCGCGTGTTTCCGTCCGTGGCGGGCGGTTTGACTCCGACTCGGACGATGGCGGGCGGTATCTTGTGTGATTTATCCGCCGATGGCGGTTTTCGGTTTGTGTCATCGTAATGGCGTGGTCGGTGTTCAGACGGTGTGTGCGGGCGGATTTTTGCCGCTTCCATGCCTGGCGGATTTTTTTACGCCGGGTATCGTAATGGGCCCCAAAGATATATAATCCACTATAAACCAAAAATGTACTCTCGTTAATAAAAAATATTAATTACATAAATATTAAATTAAAATTTATAATTTTTAAAATTTTAAATTAAAAAAAACTACTCAACTTTATTCCCTATAAACACAACATCCCACTCCCAAAAAAATTATGATTTAATTAAAAATAAAAAAAATTATAAAGTTTGAATTAATACATTTTTAACACACTCCCAATCTTATCCCCTATAAACTCAACATCCTGCTCCTAAATAAAAAATTATAAAATCTTTACAAATTTTGTAAAAAAATTTAATTTCAAATACAAACTTTTCACAACACTCCCCACCCTTGTCTCCTATTAACCCAACATCCTGCTCCTAAATTTTTTTTATTTCTTTTAAATTTTTAACAAACGTTTTTTAAACGCTACCCACCCATATCCCCTATAAACCCAACATCCCGCTCCTAAAAAAAAAAATTATAATTCAATTTTTTTTTAACATTTATTAACAATTATTATAACATTTACAAAGATGTAACATAATAAAATAAATACTAAAATGATATATTTTCATGGCGATATTTTAGCAAACAATATTTATCACAACGATATTTTTAACAACACACTAAATCGATATTTTAAACATCGATATTTTTGACTTTCAATAATTAAAACTAGATATATTGACATGTCAATATTAAAAATTCGATATTGTGTCTACTTACCTTCCCAAACACAAGTCCATTTCGCAAACCATCAGTAAGCTACTCTGGCTCCCTGTCAGGCAGCGTATTAGGCTCTTCATGGCATATGCCCAATCTATCTGAAAAAACATTTAAATGGTACATTCCAGGGAGAAACCTTCATTCCACTGGTGCTCTGTAGTTCCCAAGTTCAAATGAACCAATTGGGGAGGAAGACGTTGTGTTACCTCACTGTAAAAGAATGGAACCTCTTTATATCACAATTAAACCCAACCTACTAGCATTCAGGAAGGAATTAAAAACCTGGTTAAGAATGATTCAATGTTTGTCTCACTCAGAGCTAGCGCGTTGACACCTCCGGGTATTTGTTTGCTCTTTAAAAATCACTTTAAAATTTACTTTAACATAACTTTTGATACCCACATCCTTCCCATGTTACAAATAATCTGTGTGCAATCATACCCCACCTACTGCAACAGAATCAGAGAAGACTGGATAAACAATAGCTGAATCGATTCACAGCACATGAAACCACATGACCTTAAGCAAGACAATTACATCACAGGAGAAACCATGAAAAGGAGGTCTACATCAGAGGGGAGGATTGTTTAGCATCTGAACGACAGGTATCATGTGATATCAATGAAATGACATGAATAAGGGAGTGTTGATCACTCTGGCCAGCTGGACATGCATTTCAAAATACTGTAAGGCTTTCCTAGGCTTATTGGTTAACGTCTGCTCTGGGAGCTAACTTTTATTTGTTATCATGTTAAGACCACAGCGTCCCTAAAAGCAGTAGACTGACTGAAATACACCTATAGGCTGTAATGTTGCCAAAAAGCAGAAGCCTAGAGTTAGAGTATCAAATATGTGCTTCTCCCTCAAATGATATACTTCATGCGTGTGCCCCACACATTCACAGGAACTGTACTATCATGTTATGACTGTAACCCCATGACATTCCAGCATGGGCCCTCCAGGCATCTGTCCCTGCACTTCATTCATGGCCTGCAGTGCTTCTTGCTAATCCCAATACTGTGATTCTACATGAGATGCCATGACTTGCAGAACCCTTGCTACTACAATGCTTGGTTCCACACAATGGTCTTCCAAAGCATTTTCTAAATGACCTGAAGACATAGCTCTGTCAATCATGATCTACAGACACTCACTGTTATTAAGGGGTCGATTACGATGGCGG
>CAWUFW010032187.1:0-14319 GCA_963921515.1 Calotriton arnoldi | reverse complement strand
CACTGGGGCTACCCGTTCTACTGTTAGGTCAGTGGAAATTCCAAATCTTCCTCTCTCAGGTGAACATATACAAGTGGTTGGAGTTTCCAATCAGCAAATTGAAACGCCTCTTACTAGATTAGTAAAGGTGAAAATTGGTCCATTTAACCCCTTCGCTGCTAGGCCTTTTCCCCCCCCGTGCTAAGCCTTTTTGGGCTATTTGGGGTAGTGCGGGCTTAGGCCCCTGTAACTTTTTGACCACATAAGGTATCCACGCCAAATTTGCGTCCTTTTTTTCTAACATCATGGGGATTGTAAAGGTACTCCAGGGTTTGTGGATTCCCCTGGAGGGGACCCAGAAATTAGCCAAAATACAGCAAACTTTTGTTTTTTTGGGGAAAAAAGCGAAAAAAGGGCTACAGATGAAAGCGTCTTGTTTTTTCCCTGCAAATGGCATCAAAAAAGGGGTTGTGGTGCTGAAATCACCATCTTCCCAGCTTTCAGGGACAAGCAGACTTTTGTCAGAAAACCAACTTTTTTTACACAGTTTTGGCATTTTTCTGGGACATAGCCTATTTTTGCTATTTTTTGTGCTTTCAACCTCCTTCCAGTTAATGGTAGAAATGGGTATGAAACCAATAATGGATCCTGAAAAGCCATTCATTTATGAAAAGTAGACAAAATTCTGAATTCAGCAAGGGGTCATTTGTGTAGATCCTTAAAGTTTTCCTTATAGAAACTAACAGTTAAATGAAGGAAAAATTGAAAATTAGTTGAAAAAAACAGCCATTTGTGTCAACGTTTTCACCTGTAACTTCTTCTAATTATGACAGCTATTTAAAAGCAATATACCGTTATATCCGCTGGACCTTTCTGGTTGTGGGGATATATAGGACTTGTAGGTTCACCAAGAACCCGACGAACCCAGAGCCAATAACTGAGCAGCATCTTGCAATGGTTTTTTATTATGTACCGGGTATATAGCAATTATTTTGGGAAAATGTATACATGGAAAAATTGTTATGAAAGACACCTATGTATTTCTGAAATGGGAACAAAATGTAGATTTTAGAAACAGTAGATATTTGCACATTTCCGAAATTGGGAGTACCCATACTAGCATGAGAATTATAGGTCATTTTTCAAAATGACTTATTTTTTACACATTGTCTTTCATTTGGAAGGCAGAAATGCATCGAAAGTCAATAGGTAATAACAGTTGCTCTACAATTCTGTGTTACCCTAAGTCTCCCGATAAAAATGGTACCTCACTTGTGTGGGTAGCCCTTGTGCCCACAACAGGAAATGGCTCAAAATGCAACGTGGACGTACCACATTTTCACAATGAAAACTTACCCTTTTTTGGCAAAGTGCCTAGGTGTAGTTTTTGAACCCTAGCTCTGCCGGCACCTAGGGAAACCTAGCAAACCTATACATTTTTGAAAACTAGACACCCAGGGGAATCCAGGATGGGGTGACTTGACTGCCTCCCACCAGGTTCTGTTACCCAGAATCCCTTGCAAACCTAAATAATTGTCAAAAAAAACACATTTTCCCCACATTTCTGTGGTGGAAAGTTCTGGAATCTGCGTGGATCCACAAATTTCCACCCACCCCGTGTTCCCCAAAGTCTTATGAGAAAAATGGTACCTCACTTGTGTGGGTCGGCCTAGTGCCTGCGACAGGAAACGGCACAAAACGCAACGTGGTCACACCTCAATTTCGCAGTGAAAAATGACCCTTTTTTGGCAAAGTGCCTAGCTGTAGTTTTTGAACCCTAGCTCTGCCGGCACCTAGGGAAACCTAGCAAACCTATACATTTTTGAAAACTAGACACCCAGGGGAATCCAGGATGGGGTGACTTGACTGCCTCCCACCAGGTTCTGTTACCCAGAATCCCTTGCAAACCTAAATAATTGTCCAAAAAAACACATTTTCCCCACATTTCTGTGGTGGAAAGTTCTGGAATCTGCGTGGATCCACAAATTTCCACCCACCCCGTGTTCCCCAAAGTCTTATGAGAAAAATGGTACCTCACTTGTGTGGGTCGGCCTACTGCTTGCGACAGGAAACAACGCAAAACGCAACGTGGTCACACTTCAATATCGCAGTGAAAAATGACCCTTTTTTGGCAAAGTGCCTAGGTGTAGTTTTTGAACCCTAGCTCTGCCGGCACCTAGGGAAACCTAGAAAACCTATACATTTTTAAAGACTAGACACCCAGGGGAATCCAGGATGGGGTGACTTGACTTCCTCCCACCAGGTTCTGTTACCCAGAATCCCTTACAAACCTAAACAATTGTCAAAAAAACCATATTTTCCCCACATTTCTGTGGTGGAAAGTTTTGGAATCTGCGTGGATCCACAAATTTCCACCCACCCCGCATTCCCCAAAGTCTTACGAGAAAAATGGTACCTCACTTGTGTGGGTCGGCCTAGTGCCTGTGACAGGAAACGGCGCAAAACGCAACGTGGTCACACCTCAATTTCGCAGTGAAAAATGACCCTTTTTTGGCAAAGTGCCTAGCTGTAGTTTTTGAATCCTAGCTCTGCCTGCACCTAGGGAAACCTAGCAAACCTATACATTTTTGAAAACTAGACACCCAGGGGAATCCAGGATGGGGTGACTTGACTGCCTCCCACCAGGTTCTGTTACCCAGAATCCCTTGCAAACCTAACAAATTGTCAAAAAACCACAGTTTCCCCACATTTCTGTGGTGGAAAGTTCTGGAATCTGCGTGGATCCACAAATTTCCACCCACCCCGCGTTCCCCAAAGTCTTACGAGAAAAATGGTACCTCACTTGTGTGGGTCGGCCTAGTGCCTGCGACAGGAAACGGCGCAAAACGCAACGTGGTCACACCTCAATTTCGCAGTGAAAAATGACCCTTTTTTGGCAAAGTGCCTAGCTGTAGTTTTTGAACCCTAGCTCTGCCGGCACCTAGGGAAACCTAGCAAACCTATACATTTTTGAAAACTAGACACCCAGGGGAATCCAGGATGGGGTGACTTGACTGCCTCCCACCAGGTTCTGTTACCCAGAATCCCTTGCAAACCTAAAAAATTGTCAAAAAAACCACATTTTCCCCACATTTCTGTGGTGGAAAGTTCTGGAATCTGCGTGGATCCACAAATGTCCACCCACCCCGCGTTCCCCAAAGTCTTACTGAGAAAAATGGTACCTCACTTGTGTGGGTCGGCCTAGTGCCTGCGACAGGAAACGGCGCAAAACGCAACGTGGTCACACCTCAATTTCGCAGTGAAAAATGACCCTTTTTTTGGCAAAGTGCCTAGCTGTAGTTTTTGAACCCTACCTCTGCCGGCACCTAGGGAAACCTAGCAAACCTATACATTTTTGAAAACTAGACACCCAGGGGAATCCAGGATGGGGTGACTTGACTGCCTCCCACCAGGTTCTGTTACCCAGAATCCCTTGCAAACCTAAAAATTGTCCAAAAAACACATTTTCCCCACATTTCTGTGGTGGAAAGTTCTGGAATCTGCGTGGATCCACAAATTTCCACCCACCCCGCGTTCCCCAAAGTCTTACGAGAAAAATGGTACCTCACTTGTGTGGGTCGGCCTAGTGCCTGCGACAGGAAACGGCGCAAAACGCAACGTGGTCACACCTCAATTTCGCAGTGAAAAATGACCCTTTTTTGGCAAAGTGCCTAGCTGTAGTTTTTGAACCCTAGCTCTGTCGGCACCTAGGGAAACCTAGCAAACCTATACATTTTTGAAAACTAGACACCCAGGGGAATCCAGGATGGGGTGACTTGACTGCCTCCCACCAGGTTCTGTTACCCAGAATCCCTTGCAAACATAAAAAATTGTCAAAAAAAACACATTTTCCCCACATTTCTGTGGTGGAAAGTTCTGGAATCTGCGTGGATCCACAAATTTCCACCCACCCCGTGTTCCCCAAAGTCTTACGAGAAAAATGGTACCTCACTTGTGTGGGTCGGCCTAGTGCCTGCGACAGGAAACGGCGCAAAACGCAACGTGGTCACACCTCAATTTCGCAGTGAAAAATGACCCTTTTTTGGCAAAGTGCCTAGCTGTAGTTTTTGAACCCTAGCTCTGCCGGCACCTAGGGAAACCTAGCAAACCTATACATTTTTGAAAACTAGACACCCAGGGGAATCCAGGATGGGGTGACTTGACTGCCTCCCACCAGGTTCTGTTACCCAGAATCCCTTGCAAACCTAAAAATTGTCAAAAAAAACACATTTTCCCCACATTTCTGTGGTGGAAAGTTCTGGAATCTGCGTGGATCCACAAATTTCCACCCACCCCGCGTTCCCCAAAGTCTTACTGAGAAAAATGGTACCTCACTTGTGTGGGTCGGCCTAGTGCCTGCGACAGGAAACGGCGCAAAACGCAACGTGGTCACACCTCAATTTAGCAGTGAAAAATGACCCTTTTTTGGCAAAGTGCCTAGCTGTAGTTTTTGAACCCTAGCTCTGCCGGCACCTAGGGAAACCTAGCAAACCTATACATTTTTGAAAACTAGACACCCAGGGGAATCCAGGATGGGGTGACTTGACTGCCTCCCACCAGGTTCTGTTACCCAGAATCCCTTGCAAACATAAAAAATTGTCCAAAAAAACACATTTTCCCCACATTTCTGTGGTGGAAAGTTCTGGAATCTGCGTGGATCCACAAATTTCCACCCACCCCGCGTTCCCCAAAGTCTTACGAGAAAAATGGTACCTCACTTGTGTGGGTCGGCCTAGTGCCTGCGACAGGAAACGGCGCAAAACGCAACGTGGTCACACCTCAATTTCGCAGTGAAAAATGACCCTTTTTGGCAAAGTGCCTAGCTGTAGTTTTTGAACCCTAGCTCTGCCGGCACCTAGGGAAACCTAGCAAACCTATACATTTTTGAAAACTAGACACCCAGGGGAATCCAGGATGGGGTGACTTGACTGCCTCCCACCAGGTTCTGTTACCCAGAATCCCTTGCAAACCTAAAAAATTGTCAAAAAAATCACATTTTCCCCACATTTCTGTGGTGGGAAAGTTCTGGAATCTGCGTGGATCCACAAATTTCCTACCCACCCCGCGTTCCCCAAAGTCTTCCGAGAAAAATGGTACCTCACTTGTGTGGGTCGGCCTAGTGCCTGCGACAGGAAAGCGGCGCAAAACGCAACGTGGTCACACCTCAATTTCGCAGTGAAAAATGACCCTTTTTTGGCAAAGTGCCTAGCTGTAGTTTTTGAACCCTAGCTCTGCCGGCCACCTAGGGAAACCTAGCAAACCTATACATTTTTGAAAACTAGACACCCAGGGGAATCCAGGATGGGGTGACTTGACTGCCTCCCACCAGGTTCTGTTACCCAGAATCCCTTGCAAACCTACAAAATTGTCAAAAAAATCACATTTTCCCCACATTTCTGTGGTGGAAAGTGCTGGACATCTGCGTGGCATCCACAAATTTCCACCCACCCCGCGTTCCCCAAAGTCTTACGAGAAAAATGGTACCTCACTTGTGTGGGTCGGCCTAGTGCCTGCGACAGGAAACGGCGCAAAACGCAACGTGGTCACACCTCAATTTCGCAGTGAAAAATGACCCTGTTTTGGCAAAGTGCCTAGCTGTAGTTTGTGAACCCTAGCTCTGCCGGCACCTAGGGAAACCTACTAAACACACACATTTCTGAAAAGTAGACACCCGGGGGCTTCCAGGGAGGTATGGCTTGCGTGGATCCCCCAACGTTTCTTACCCAGAATCCCTGCAAACCTCAATTTTAGCTGAAAAAATCACTTTTTCACACATTTTTGTGTGGGGAGTGTGGCATCATTGGCCTCATCACAAATTTCCTACCACCCAGCGTTCCCCCAGGTCTCCCGATAAAAATGGTGCCTCACTTGTGTGGGAGGCCCAAGTACCCGCGACAGGCAAGGGCCCAAAACGTAGTGAGGCGACATCAAAATTGCCTATCTCAAAACCACCTGGTTTTGCAAGGGGGTCACCTGGGTCTTTGGCCCCGTGCTCGGCGGCCATCTAGGGAAACCTACCAAACCCACACATTTCTGAAAAGTAGACACCCGGGGGCTTCCAGGGAGGTATGGCTTGCGTGGATCCCCCAACGTTTCCTTACCCAGAATCTGCAAACCTCAATTTTAGCTGAAAAAATCACTTTTTTCACACATTTTTGTGTGGGAAAGTGTGGCATCACTGGCCTCACACAAATTTCCTACCACCCAGCGTTCCCCAGGTCTCCCGATAGAATGGTGCCTCACTTGTGTGGGAGGCCCAAGTACCCGCTGACATGCAAGGACACAAAACGTTTTGAGGCAACATCAACATTGCCTATCAAAAAATGTTTTGGGCCCTTGCCTGTCGCGGGTACTTGGGCCTCCCACACAAGTGAGGCACCATTTTTATCGGGAGACCTGGGGGAACGCTGGGTGGTAGGAAATTTGTGTGAGGCCAGTGATGCCACACTTTCCCACACAAAAATGTGTGAAAAAAGTGATTTTTTCAGCTAAAATTGAGGTTTGCAGGGGATTCTGGGTAAGGAAACGTTGGGGGATCCACGCAAGCCATACCTCCCTGGAAGCCCCCGGGTGTCTACTTTTCAGAAATGTGTGGGTTTGGTAGGTTTCCCTAGGTGGCCGCTGAGCCCTGGGCCAAAACGTCATGGGACCCCCCTTGCAAAACCAGGTCGTTTTGTGATAGGCCATTTTGAGGTCGCCTCAATACGTTTTGGGCCCTTGCCTGTCGCGGGTACTTGGGCCTCCCACACAAGTGAGGCACCATTTTTATCGGGAGACCTGGGGGAACGCTGGGTGGTAGGAAATTTGTGTGAGGCCAGTGATGCCACACTTTCCCACACAAAAATGTGTGAAAAAAGTGATTTTTTCAGCTAAAATTGAGGTTTGCAGGGGATTCTGGGTAAGGAAACGTTGGGGATCCACGCAAGCCATACCTCCCTGGAAGCCCCCGGGTGTCTACTTTTCAGAAATGTGTGGGTTTGGTAGGTTTCCCTAGATGGCCGCCGAGCACAGGGCCAAAAACCCAGGTGACCCCCCTTGCAAAACCAGGTCGTTTTGTGAAAGGCCATTTTGAGGTCGCCTCACTACGTTGTGGGCCCTTGCCTGTCGCGGGTACTTGGGCCTCCCACACAAGTGAGGCACCATTTTTATCGGGAGACCTGGGGGAACGCTGGGTGGTAGGAAATTTGTGTGAGGCCAGTGATGCCACACTTTCCCACACAAAAATGTGTGAAAAAAGTGATTTTTTCAGCTAAAATTGAGGTTTGCAGGGGATTCTGGGTAAGGAAACGTTGGGGGATCCACGCAAGCCATACCTCCCTGGAAGCCCCCGGGTGTCTACTTTTCAGAAATGTGTGGGTTTGGTAGGTTTCCCTAGATGGCCGCCGAGCACCAGGCCAAAACGTCATGGGACCCCCCTTGCAAAACCAGGTCGTTTTGTGATAGGCCATTTTGAGGTCGCCTCAATACGTTGTGGGCCCTTGCCTGTCGCGGGTACTTGGGCCTCCCACACAAGTGAGGCACCATTTTTATCGGGAGACCTGGGGGAACGCTGGGTGGTAGGAAATTTGTGTGAGGCCAGTGATGCCACACTTTCCCACACAAAAATGTGTGAAAAAGTGATTTTTTCAGCTAAAATTGAGGTTTGCAGGGGATTCTGGGTAAGGAAACGTTGGGGGATCCACGCAAGCCATACCTCCCTGGAAGCCCCCGGGTGTCTACTTTTCAGAAATGTGTGGGTTTGGTAGGTTTCCCTAGATGGCCGCCGAGCACAGGGCCAAAAACCCAGGTGACCCCCCTTGCAAAACCAGGTCGTTTTGTGATAGGCCATTTTGAGGTCGCCTCAATACGTTGTGGGCCCTTGCCTGTCGCGGGTACTTGGGCCTCCCACACAAGTGAGGCACCATTTTTATCGGGAGACCTGGGGGAACGCTGGGTGGTAGGAAATTTGTGTGAGGCCAGTGATGCCACACTTTCCCACACAAAAATGTGTGAAAAAAGTGATTTTTTCAGCTAAAATTGAGGTTTGCAGGGGATTCTGGGTAAGGAAACGTTGGGGGATCCACGCAAGCCATACCTCCCTGGAAGCCCCCGGGTGTCTACTTTTCAGAAATGTGTGGGTTTGGTAGGTTTCCCTATGTGGCCGCCGAGCCCCGGGCCAAAACGCCAGGTGACCCCCTTGCAAAACCAGGTCATTTTGAGATAATGTGTTGTTTATTTCTGCAGCGTGAAAATTTTGGCACAATATTGCAAGGAAAATGTGACAGACATTTTGAGGTTTGCAGGACATTGTGGGTACCATAACTTGTTGGGATCCACAAGAGAGATATCACCATGTACTCCCATGGGTGTTTCGTTTACGACAATATCTACAGTTGGTAGGTTATTCTTAGACGGAATGTACACCTTGGCAGACAGACTAAAAAGACAAAGATTACTGCACAGCCATCTATTCCTCAAGCACACACATACTGGTTGGATTTGGCACGAGGGCAAGTGATGGTTCAGTATATACAATTTTATTAACAAGAGATTTCACAAAAATGAAATGCACTGTCAATAATTGAAAGGACAAAAAACGGAACCAGTGACTCGCAGCTCGTGAGCTGTAAAGCCACGTCAAGGCCCCAACCGCTTTACAGGCCATTCACACACCTTTCATACGTGATACACACAAGACCATTCACACCACCAGGCACGAAACAAACACATTACAACATTCACAAAAAGGGACAAGGTACACCCTGCTTGAGAAAGACAAAAAAAAATATTACTGCACAGCCATCTAATCCTCAAGCACACACACACATACTGGTTGGATTTGGCACGAGGGTGAGTGATGGTTCAGTATATACAATTGTATTAACAAGTGATTTCACAAAAATGAAATGCACTGTTAATAATTGAAAGGACGAGAAACTGAACCATTGACTCACAGCTCGTGAGCTGTAAAGCCACGACAAGGCACCAACCTCTTTACAGGCCATTCATACACCTTTCATACGTGTGACAAATACAAAACCATTCACACCACCAGCCGCGGGCCCATCACATTACAACACTCACACCAGCAGACAGCGCCATTCAAGGGCCCATCACTTTCACACGCCCACATTCCTAACACAGCAACCACACAAGCTGATGGATTGCGTGGAGTGTCGCTCGGCTAGCAGTGTGTGTAGTGACCAGCAGCAAGTCACTACTCACACACTGCCAGCCGAGCGCCAGTCCACGCACACCGCCAGCCAAGCGCCACTCCACGCACACCGCCAGCCAAGCGCCACTCCACGCACACCGCCAGCCTAGCGCCACTCCACGCACACCGCCAGCCTAGCGCCACTCCACGCACACCGCCAGCCTAGCGCCACTCCACGCACACCGCCAGCCAAGCGCCACTCCACGCACACCGCCAGCCAAGAGCCACTCCACGCACACCGCCAGCCAAGCGCCACTCCACGCACACCGCCAGCCAAGCACCAGCCTACACACACCACCATCACATTTAGGATTTTTTTATACAAAAAGAAAACACAAACAAATTGCAAATAGATACAAATCTACTAACACAAAATCAGAAACTAAATACATTGCACTAATGCCAACCTTGAAACAGAACAACAATTCTTAAACATTACAGACCAGGCAGTTCACTTTACCACTCATGGTTGCTCCCAATAATTCTTTTGCTTGTGGTACGCTCTATAACAAGCAGGCACACACAGCCCAGGGTTAGAAGGACACTCAGGGCAGTACATACGAGTCTCCTTCCGCGTACCTCTTCGCCAACAGACTCTACATCTCCTAGTGGGAAAGTCTTTTGAGGGTGTAGGAGGAATGTGATCAGGAAAGTGGCGATCTTTCAATCGAGCCACATCCTCCACCACTCCAACTCTAGGAACACTTGCCTGTTCCACAACAACAAGGCTGCCTATGACAGACTGCTGAAACTGAACAAAAGTCAACTTTGACGCAGGAGAACACTCCTTGAACACAACAAAAGCATTGAAAGTTGCTAAATTGAAGAGATGGATGGCCAACTTCTTATACCAAATGTAAGACTTACGAATAGCAGTGTAAGGTTCCAACCTCTGATCTACTCTATCAACACCACCCATGTGCTTATTGTAGTCTAAAATGCACACAGGTTTGCGCACTTCAGCAATCTGACCCCAAACAGCCACAGGTGAAGTACTCTCATCATGGATGGTAGTCAGCATGTACACATCCCTCCTGTCCACAAATTTCACAGCTAGCAGTTCCTCACTACGCAAGGCACTGCACTGTCCCCTCTGAAGTTTTTTGCAAACAAGCTCTTTTGGATAACCTTTACGGTTAGAGCGGATTGTGCCACAAGCAAAAGTGTCCACTTTGAACAATTCCTTAAACAATTGCACAGCAGTGTAGAAGTTATCAAGGTACAAATGGTGGCCTCTGTTAAACAGTCCTCTAGCAAGATCCCACACAATTTTCTCTGAAACTCCAAAAGTGGACGGACAACCAGGGGGGTCAATAGTGGAATCCCTACCAGTGTACACACGCAAATTAAAAACATATCCTGTCCTACTCTCAGACAACATATACAGCTTAATTCCATAGCGTGCCCTCTTGCTAGGAATGTACTGCCTAAAAACCAAACGGCCCTTGAACAGGACCAAAGACTCATCAATAGATATTTCTTTCCCTGGAGTATAGATCTCTGAAAATCGATCTACAAAGTGATCAAGAACAGGCCGAATCTTAAAAAGACGGTCACATTCAGGGTGATCTCGTGGCAACGCCAAACCATTATCAACAAAATGCAGCATCCGAAGCAAAAGTAAATACCGATCACGAGTCATAACTGCAGGAAATATGGCCGTTGCCATCAAGGGACTGGTAGACCAATATGAACCCATGGACGGCTTCCTTATCAAACCCATCAAAAAAGTCAAACCCAAAAACTTCTTCATCTCTTCCAGATTTGTGGGACTCCACCGGGTAGCTCTAGAATGGGGCCTAAGTCTGGCACTGTTGTCCCTCAAAAACTGTTCAGCATACAAATTAGTCTGCTCAACAATCTCACCCAAAAATACATCATCCATAAACAACTGAAAATACTGTATAGGCAAATAATGTTCACAATCCACTCTACACCCTGCATAACCACTAAAGGCAGGCAACACCGGCTGCACCATGTTTGGATCAACCCAGAGTCCAGCACTTCCAGTAGGAAGCCTAGCAGCCCCAGGCTGCAATCCAGATGCCTCTTGCACCATCGGCACAGTAGTATCCTCCTCTAAATCAGGCACTTCATCTGCACTGAGAGTACCTTCATCATCCGATGATTCCATGTGGAGAGAAAACTCACTGCCTGAATCTTCCCCTCCCTCCTCTCCCTCAGACGCACTGTCAGTCTCATAATCCTGCTCAGAGGAAGATTCAAGAAGCAAACCAACCACCTGCTGAGCAGTAATTCTACGGCTAGCCATAATGCTTACTAATAAAGGTTACTTGTCAAACAAGTCAACAACAACAAACCCTTTGTAAAAAAAAGAAATAAACAAAATGTAGCTTTATCACAAAGACCTATATACTCCAACACTATACCACTCACGTGACAGAAGCAGCTAGACTCACCACCACCTACTCTGCACAGACACAGTAAGGATCAACAATATCCCACTAAAAAAGAAGAAGAAAAAAATTACACATAAGACAATGCAAAACATCGCAAAGAATTTCATGCTCTGAACACTAACAAATATGCTGCCATTATGACACCACTTACAAAAAAATTCATTCATGCATGACAATAATACTCATTTGGAGTACACACAACAAAAATATTTTTCTTACCAAATAAATGCAATTACGCAAAACTGCAGAACAACCACTGCCGAAACCGCAAACAGGAATCAAAAGCTTTACACTAGAATAAAAAGGAGAAAAAAACATTACAATCACATATGCAAATAATGCACCAGTCCACACACAATCCACCAGCCAAGCTAAGGGGTAGGTGGGCCAAAGAGTATAAATAAAATATTCACCCCCGTAAAAGGGGAGCAACCCTTGCCCTTTTGGCCACTCCCCAACACAAAAATTAAAAAAACCCTGGTGTCTAGTGGCTTCTGCCCTCCTTGGGGGCAGATGGGCCTAAAAACATACTGCTATTCTGCCACCCAAGGGGTCACTCTCCACAAATAAATGCCTGGTGGACTAGTGGGAAGATACCTTTATCTTCCGCACACGATCTCTCACTACTCAACTCTACTCTCAACTCTATTCACAACTGGATGTTAGCTCACCAACTCATTCTGAATCCCGCCAAAACTGAATTCCTCCTCCTCTCTACCTCTCTCTCACCTCCTCCTGTTCAATCTTGGATGGATCAGCTGAACCTACTCAACAACAAACCCATCATTGTCGACAGCGCTAAATACCTAGGTGTCATTCTTGACAAAAGACTCAACCTAATCTCCCACATCAACTCTATTGCTAAGAACGCACGTTACCAGTTGCGCCTTCTATGGGGGATCCGTCGGTTCTTCCCGGAGAAAGACTTAAAAACCTTAGTACAATCTCTGGTTCTCTCAAGACTGGATTATTGCAATTCTCTTCTGAAGGGCCTACCCAAATCCCACCTCTCCCCTCTCAAATCCATCCTCCATTCAGCAGCTCGCTTCATTTCAGGGTCTAAACGAAGTCGACCACGTCACTCCTATCCTGTCCTCTCTTCGATGGCTTCCGATCGAGGCAAGATCTATTTACAAAACTGCCTGCATCACACACAAAGCCTTACACACGTCCTCCCCTCGTTACCTGGCGAATAAATTGAAATTGTCCGGTGGCTCGCAATGCGGAAAAGCTTCTGCTTGCGCACCCCCCTCTTCAAAAGGGAAAGATCGATGGCGCAATCCGGTGAGAATCGCTTCCCCATTGCTCCGTGCCACCTCCTCTACCCGGATCTTCAAAGCTGACCTCAAATCTCTTCTCTTCCAAACACACTATACTTTCACTCTCAGCCCCCTCTAGTTCGCTCTTCATTGTGTTCTGAGTGCCACTTATTGCAGTATACCTCTATATCATGCACATGTGTGTGTGCCCGGAAGCTGTTTCAGCCCGGGCTGCCACACACGGGGGGGTGGTGTATGCACTGCCAGCAACTTGCCAGGCCAGTGCACAACACTTGCCCGATTCAAGGCCCCATTCTCCCAATTTATTAAATAAAAAACTGCCCAGGGGGGCAGAGCACCAAAAGCATATGGCCCCAAAAGGGGAGCGACCCTTGCCCAAGGGGCCGCTCCCCAAAACAGTATTTAGACGTTTTTAACAAAAAATAAATAAATTCCCTGGTGTCTAGTGGGCATTCCTGCTGCACGATCGCATGATCGTGCAGCAGGAATGCACAAAGAGGCATCGGGGGAAAGGAAAACCCTTTCCTTTCCCTCGATGCCTCTTTTGTTTCACACAGGGGGGTGGTGTATGCACTGCCATTCTCCCGATTTATTAAAAAAACTGCCCCCCAGGGGGGCAGAGCACCAAATACATATGGCCCCCAAAGGGGAGCGACCCTTGCCCAAGGGGCCGCTCCCCGAAACAGTATTTACATGTTTAAAAAAAAAAAGAAATTCCCTGGTGTCTAGTGGGCATTCCTGCTGCACGATCGCATGATCGTGCAGCAGGCATGCACAAAAGAGGCATCGGGGGAAAGGAAAACCCTTTCCTTTCCCTCGATGCCTCTTTTGTTTCACACAGGGGGGTGGTGTGATGCATGCATTGCCATTCTCCCGATTTATTTTAAAAACTGCCCCCCAGGGGGGCAGAGCACCAAATACATATGGCCCCCAAAGGGAGAGCGACCCTTGCCCAAGGGGCCGCTCCCGAAACAGTATTTAGACATTTAAAAAAAAAAAAGAAATTCCCTGGTGTCTAGTGGGCATTCCTGCTGCACGATCGCATGATCGTGCAGCAGGAATGCACAAAAGAGGCATCGAGGGAAAGGAAAGGGTTTTCCTTTCCCTCGATGCCTCTTTTCTTTCAAACCCCCCCTCCCCGAGCCAAAACTGACCTTATTCCCCGACGCGCTGGAAGCAAATGGCTTCCAGCGCGTCGGGGAAACAAGGGGAAACCCCCAATGACGTCAGCGCGCCTCGCGCGCTGACGTCATTGAAGGGGGGGGCGGGGGGAGGCAGGGGAAGCCCTTCCCCTGCCTTCCCCGAAAAAAAACCAACGATCGGATCCCCACGGGGGGAGCGCCAGCGCTTCCCCCGTGGGTGGGTCTTATGACGAGCTGGACTCGTCATGAGCACACGACCACTGTGTGCCATGACGAGTCCAGCTCGTCATAAGCATCGAAGGGGT